>CM035429.1:86860997-87088497 GCA_020310875.1 Ceratopteris richardii
TTATTTGAAGATAGTTTGGTACCAAGAATATCATTTTGTGACCTCGTTTGCATCCAAATCTAGTTATTGAATCAGGTATCCACTGCCCTCCACAAACAACAAGAACATATGTTAGTCTTCACCAAAAGCTGTCTTTAAAACAATCCAAGTGAAGTAGCATGTACATCATTGATAGATCATATAAACAATATTGCGGGCAGAATGAAATAAGCTGGATCCTTACTGCACTGAAACATAAGATTTGATGATACGAGATAAATTAAAATACATAGCTCTTTCATGTCTATATGTAGTTAAGAACATTTAAAAGATTTAATGTTATGAAGGGAGCAAAAGCAGAAGAAACGGGTGTAAGAAGAGGGCTGCCTCACAGTAACAACAATCAGATATGAAGCACCCCTCTAAAGACGTTGCTCCTTATCCCTTTAATTCTCTTCCTCTCCCAATCATCTCCTTTTTATCAGTGTACCATTAGATCTCAGATACATTATGTTTAAATGAGCTGAACAGGAGAAGATGCGAATTAAATAACATGTAAATGAGTATGTCTGTGTGTATCAATCTCCAGTTCAAGTCAGACTTAAATGAATCTACAAAAAGAAGTCTTGAAGGCCAACAAGAAATGCATGAGCTTTAGACCATAGGTAGAAATGCTTCACTGTGTATCTTGGATAGATCATCTACATGCATAACAGACTCATCTCAGGTATGGTGGTTAGAATATAGACTCATCTCAGGTATGGTGGTTAGAAAATAGACTCATCTCAGGTATGATGGTTAGAATATAATGCATGTAACGGTTGACCTCTGCAACATAATTGGACCCACACAATTGAGACATTATAGCTGCGAATCACGATTTCACATTGCAAATATTAAACTATGCAGTGAAGGAGAATGAACAAACTATGCCATACATAACAGTGTCCAACATCATCATGTTTACATGAATAAGACATTAAGTAATACTGTTCAAACTGAAAAAACTCTTTGTGAATCAATTACTAAAATAAATTATAGACACGATTCAAAGGAGTGTATGATCTTCTGTTAGACCAAACACTTCATGAAAAACGAAGCCCATCGCTCCAGAGTAAAAGCCCTTGCATGAATGTTCTAAGCAGAGAAAATGGGGATAACGTCTAACATGAATATAAAGGATCCGAACGCTTCAAAGTACTTGCCCTCAAATGGCCTTATAAGTAGCATTCGTAAATCGAATGACTTATTGATATGACTCTCAGAAAACGATCATACAGACCTGAACATGGGATAAGTCATATTACAAAAGCAGCAATAAATACTTTAACTTGATCGATACAAATACAAGCCTGTACCAGATACATAAAAGAACATACGTATCAAAAGTACTGCCACAAAACTGAAATTTACCAAGTTCCATGCGGAGAATTCCAAAATGACAAACTCATCCAGCAAGTCAAAAATCAATAATACCGAATGCATGGTTTCCAGATACGCTAACTTATTACATGTTCACTATCGTAAACGGTTGTATACAGTGCTGGCCAAAAGCATTTACACATGCCTGAGCAAGATCGGACGACTCTAGTTTTAACTGATTACAGCTTTCTTTCTTTATCCATATTAAGTTAATGATACACGAATCCTAGAACGCTGATCCGCTTCCTCTTGTTTGCCCGAGCAAAAGATCTTTGGCTTCGTTAATCTTTGTTGCCAAATAGTCGCTACCTCCGGCATCGGGATGGTTAGCAATCATGACTCTTCTGTGTGCCTCTTTAATTTTCTCCTGCGCTGCACTTTCCCTGCATATAAAAAAAGATAGAAACACGCGCCAAAATCAAAAATCACTTAAATGATTCTATGTTATTCAAAAAAATATATGTTCAAATTTAAAATTTACTTTAAATTTCCTTTTAAAAATGAGAATGCAAAGCTAACGAGCTACATAAAGCGAAAGCGTGGAGTAGCTTTCAGGCTTGCCTTATGCCCAGTATCAGTGCAGCTTCCCGCCGAGTCATGACAGGCTGGAAACCCCCGTCGTAGAACTTCCGCATCCTTGGGACACGAGGTCTTGCCTTGTAAGCCTGCCAGGCCTCGATTCCATATTTGCCTGCCAACGCTGTCGCTGCCACAGCTAAGCCCGCAATGAAAGGAGTGGCCTGCCAATCAGGTCAACATGTAAATGTAGAGTGAGTTTTAATTTGAAATCAGACTAATCTCCGCCCGATGTCCACAGATGTCTCACACAGGCGATGTTCACAGATGTCTGACACACAGGCATACAGACAACCTACGAAAAAAATCATATTAGGGCTCGCAGTCAGCACACAAACATACCATGAACACCTCTCACAAGTCTCGAAACGCATAACTCGCAGGAAAGAGAAGGAGCGTAGTACAAAGGATTAAGAAATATGAAGACGGTTCATTTCTTAAGGATAGCTCTCCACTTGCATTTGAACCTTTAAATTTGCTTTATGTTTCTATATTTATGTTGCTTGGCTTTCTTTGAAAAGGTCAAGTTTCAATTTCGCTCTTTTACATCATGGGCTTTAAAAATTGATCTTCAAAGGGAGATTATTGGCGCTAAATCTTCTCCATCTTATAGATCATTACAACTCGATGCTTTCTTGTGTAATGACACATGGTTCAAATTTAGTTCTAGAGATGGTAAAAATTAACCATTACAACTCTACACTTTCTTGTGTAATGCCCATTTACAAATAAAAAGCGCCCAAAGAGAAATGTGGAAACAAACATAACCACAAGTATCTACTACCATGACACTATCGAGTTCATCATGCATTGTGTTAAGTGTTACCATGCACCTTGCCCTTGTCCTATGCTTATGTTTTGTACCTTGCATTATATCTTGCAAACCATGTGAATACTCTTATTAAGAGGTTCTTAGCAAGCATGCGCACCCACATTGCAATCTCCCATTGAAGCTTCTAGAAATTATACCATGCCATCACCTATATCATCAATGATATCACATGAAACATTCTAGAAGTTCCTTCTGTTGAAGTTAGATGTATGTGGAAGCACGTGAACAGCACAAGAAAGAAGAAGAAGCTTGGAGCACGACACACAGTACTAAATGTATTACCATTAGAATGTACAAAGATAAATAACTAGTTAGGGCTATAGGCATATATACAAACCGGGGAAAAAAACCTTCTAAAGAGGAAAAAAAGGTGCCCTTGTGCTCCTAGTGACCTAAATATATCAACAAATCCCTCTTGGGAGTGATGCGGTGAACAAGGAGTTGGCACTCAAGGAAGTGCCAAGCTATGTGGAATCAATCCACAAAAGGAAGTAAGCCCAAAGCTTTGCAGAAAGCTTCAAACTTCTCCCTAGGAAGAGCCTTTGTGAAAAGGTCTGCAATGTTCTCTTGCATGGGCACATATGCCAAGTTAATCTCTCCAACATAGAACCTCTCCCTAACATAATGATAGTGCACCTCAGTGTGCTTAGTGCAAGCATGGAGCACATGGTTCCTCGCAACTACCAATGCACTTTGACTCTCAGTAAAGAGGTTCTCTGCTAGAGAGATCAGCTTGGCATATGTGCCTACGCAAGAGAACATTGCAGACCTTTTCACAAAGGCTCTACCTGGGGAGAAGTTGAAGCTTTCCGCAAAGCTTTGGGCTTACTTCCTTTTGTGGATTGATTCCACATAGCTTGGCACTTCCTTATACGTGAGTGCCTACTGCTTGTTCACCGTGCCACTCCCAAGGAGGATTTGTTGATATATTTAGGTAGTGATGTGTGTGAACACACTAGGACCACCGGGGCACTTTTTTCCCTCTTTAGGAGGTTTTTTTCCCCGGCTTGTATATAGGCCTATAGCCCTAATGGGTTACTTACCTTTGTACATTCAATATTGTGTGTTGTGCTCCAAGCTTCCTTATTTGTTCTGTAAGAGTGAATGTGAGGAATAATGGCATGTTTGATAGACAAGGCTATCAATGCATGTGCATGAGCATCTTTGCCATCCCAACAAATTTGCTCTGTAGTAGGTGCAACAAGAACCGCAGCACGAATAGGAACCTGAAGAATATCACCATCTTCGATGCCTTCTACATCAGTTCTAGTAACTATAGTTGCATGTGTGATAGGGCATTTTTCAACACCCTATCACACCTTCAACTATAGTTGGAGGTGTGATAGGGCATTTTTACCTGTTTTCAAGACGCTTATATTGGCAAATCGAAACTTGTATATATCTTTGGCACAAAAAGACAAAATAGCCTACACAAGTGCTACGAGTATGCTCACCAAATTTCATGCGATTTTGAGACTGTGACCAGAGAGGTGTCGACGACACCCTAGATGAAGCGGCAACCTGCTCTGATACCAATTGTTGGAGTTAGACGTCTATGGAAGCATGTAAACAACACAAGGAAGAAGAAGAAGCTTGGAGCACAACACACAATACTGAATGTATTACCACTAGAATGTACAAAGATAAGTAACCCATTAGGGCTATAGGCCTATAAACAAGCTGAGGAAAAAAAACCTCCTAAAGAGGGAAAAAAGTGCCCCAGCAGTCCTAGTGTGTTCACACACATCACTACCTAAATATATCAACACTTTCGTTCCCCTTCAACACCTATATAAGAAGAGGGATTGCATATGATCCTAAATATTACCAATGTTTTTTTTTAAGGAAATTTGATTTTGCGGTCTACCTTTTTTGATAGCTTGAATTAATTGAAAGTACAATAGTGAAGGGCTTAGCACACATGGGATCCCTCAAATCCCACACAAGAAAGGACTGAATGCCTAGCACCTACTAGGAATGGCAGAGCCTAAAGACTCACTAAGGATAGAGATTGGGTAAGGATGGCCCTATGGCTAGGTGAAACTTATGTGTTCCTCGAGTAGCTTTGATGTGAAACTTTTCCCTATACATGGGCACTTTTCACTCTAGTGTTGGCTACATGTTTCTTCCCCATGTTACCACATACTTCATTCACTCATATGTCACCACTAGAAATAGGGGGGCATAGCGACGCCCCCAAATTGAAAAAAAACGGGAATCGTCGCTTATGTGACGCTACTGTCACATACGCGATGATCCTATTTTACTTTTTTTTTTAATGAGCGGTCGTTGCATAAGCGATGCTAGCATTGCTTATGCGACGCTAAAACTATGCATCGCAAATAGCGTCGCTAATTAGCGATGCTATTTGTGACGTTGGCAAACTGGCTGTGATGTTTTAGTGTCGCATAAGTGACGTCCTGTGTTCTAGAGCATCGCATAAGCGACGCTTTGGATTGTTTTAAAAAAAAATCGATTTCTCCCGGCACATTTGTGCCGGGATTTGGATGCAGAGAGAGAGAGAGGGAGAGAGAGAGAGAGAGAGAGAGAGAGAGAGAGAGAGAGCAAGAGCGCACTTGTTGAAGCCAAGTATGCATGCACACACACACATACATACATACATATGCATACACACACACATATACACACATAGACACACACACACATACACATAGACACACACACACATACACACACATATACACACATACACACATAATGATGCATACACACACATACACATGCATACACACACAGAGACATGCACACACACATATGCATACATACACATACATAATGCATACACACATACACACACATATGCATACATACATGCATACACATAGACACATAGACACATACACACTCATAGACACACACACATACACATAGACACACACACATAATGATGCATACACACATATACACATGCATACACACATACACACACACATACACGCACACACATACACACACACATACACACACAAATATGCATACACACACATACACATACATGCATACATATACATACATAATGCATATGCATATGCATACATAATGCATATGCATATGCATACATAATGCATATGCATATGCATACATACATACTTACATGCATACACACACATGCATACATACACATACATAATGCATACACACATATGCATACATAATGCATACACACACATATGCATACATAATGCATACACACACATATGCATACATAATGCACATGCATATGCATACATACATGCATACACATACACACATAGACACATACACACACATAGACACATACACACACATAAACACATACACACTCATAGACATATACACACTTACACGCACACATCCATACACATTTACACACACACATACACATGCACACCGACACATATATATAGATACACACGTATATACACACATAGACACACATACACATACACACACATATACACACACACACATAGACACACACACTTACACACACACATCCACACACATTTACACACACACATACACATGCATACAGACACACATATATAGATACACACACATACATGCATATGCATACATAATGCACATGCATATGCATACATAATGCACATGCATATGCATACATAATGCACATGCATATGCATACATAATGCACATGCATATGCATACATAATGCACATGCATATGCATACATAATGCACATGCATATGCATACATAATGCACATGCATATGCATACATAATGCACATGCATATGCATACATACATGATTACATGCGTACACACACATACACATGCATACACACATACACATATACACATAGACACACACATACGCATATATGCGTACACACACATAGAGAGACATACACACACATACACGTACATGCATACATATGCATACATACATACTTACTTGCATACACACACACATATGCATACATATGCATAGATACATGCATACACATACACACACATAGACACATACACACATACACACACATATGCATACATAATGCACATGCATACACATACACAAACATAGACACATACACACACATATACACACAAACATACACATGCATACACACACATAGACACACACATACACACATAGACACACACACACATACACACACACATTCACACACACACGTACACACATAATGCATATGCATATGCATACATACATAATTACATGCATACACACACATACACACACATGCATACATATGCATACACACATACACGCGTAAAGAGACATACACACACATGCATACATAATGCATATGCATATGCATACATACATGCTTACATGCATACACACACATACACATAGATACATAGACACACACACACACACGTAGAGAGAGACGCACACACATACACACGCACGTAAAGAGACATACACACACATATACATACATGCATACATATGCATACATAATGCATATGCATATGCATACATACATACTTACATGCATATGCATACATACATACTTACATGCATACACAAACATACACACATATACACACACACATATGCATACATACATACTTACATGCATACATAGACATACAAACATATACACACACATACACACACACATATGCATACATAATGCACATGCATATGCATAGATACATGCATACACATACACACACATACACACGCATATGCATACATAATGCACATGCATACACATACACACACATAGACACATACATACACATAGACACATACACACACATATACACACAGATTTACACACACATACACACACATAAACACACACACACATACACACACACATACACACACATACACACACACATACACACACACATACACACACATATACACACACATACACACACATAGACACATACACACATAATGCATATGCATATGCATACATACATAATTACATGCATACACATACATACACACACATGCATACATATGCATACACACATACACACATACACACATAGAGAGACATACACACACATACACGCACATGCATACATATGCATATGCATACATACATGCATACACACAATACACATAGGTACATAAACACACATAGACACACACACACACGTAGAGAGAGACACATACACACGCACGTAAAGAGACATACACACATACACATACATGCATACATATGCATATATAATGCATATGCATCTGCATACATAATGCATATGCATATGCATACATACATACTTACATGCATACACAAACATACAGACATATACACACACACATATGCATACATACATACTTACATGCATACATAGACATACAAACATATACACACACATACACACACACATATGCATACATAATTCACATGCATATGCATAGATATATGCTTACATGCATACACATAGACACGTACACACACGTAGATACATACACACACATGGACACATACACACATATACACATACACACACATATACACATACACACACATATACACACAGATTTACACACACACACACACACACACACACTTACACATGCATACACACAGACATACACACATAGACACACACACACACCTACACACATAGACACACACACATACACACATACACACATACAAACTTACACACACAGAGATACACACACATGTATAAACAAACACATACACACATAGACACATACAGACTTACACACACACATCGACACATCTACACACATTTACACACACACACATACACATGCATATAGACATATATATACAGATACACACATATATACACACATAGACACACACATATACACACATACACACATACACACTTACACAGACACATACACACATCCACACACATTTACACACATACATACAAATGTATAGACACATATATACGGATACACACGTATATACACACAGACACACACACACACATAGATGCACACACATACACACACATAGATGCACACACATACACACACATGGACACATACACACATATATATGCATAGACAGACACATAGAGACATACACACATATATATGCATACACACACATAGAGACACATACACACACACATACACATGCATGCATACATAATGCATATGCATATGCATATGCATACATACGTACTTACATGCATACACACACATGCATACATTTGCATACATAATGCACATGCATATGCATACATACATGTTTACATGCATACACACACTCACATATACACCTACATACACATATACACACATACATATGTACACATATATATATTGATTTCTAACCCATTTTGTTTTATATGTTAAGTATTATGGATCCTAGTAGAGAGAGAAAGGCAAAACTCACTCTCATAAAAAGTCTTATGAGAGCAAGAGTTCCGCCTGATACTCTAGGGATCATCATGCATGAGTACTCAGAGATGCTTGATGATGAGCTGGATTATACGATCCAGATGCTTACCCAGCGATCAGAGGAGGGCTCTTCTGCGGCTCCACATGCACGAAGACAACTATTTGCTCATAGGTATGTTTTTTTTTTCATAAACTTTTTTAATGATATTATAACACATTTTTATTTATTTTTACCTATCTATTTTCAGGACACCTATACCACCTCCAGATCATGATAGCAGAGCAGAGTTGCCTATGAGGACATGCATAGGCACCTTAGGGCTAGAGTGTGATATAGAGCAAGAGGGGAACATTGTGTACATAGGGAATGGATTGGAGTTCAAGAGATGAATGCGGGCATTATGCGACTCTTATCTGCGCCTTGTCCACTTATAGTGGAAGTAAGTATAAATTTTACATATAAATTGAAATAAATATCTTATGTTTTATTTACATGATTTTTTTTATTTTTGTAGTGAGCATGATGAGAGGGATAAAAAATACGTACTTAGTTCACTTGAGACAGAGTTTGGGACAGGATGGTCGCATAAGTGGTGTTTAAAAAAGATGCGGACACTTATGGCTCATCGTCACGATAATGCACGGTATGCATTGCTTTTATGTATATATACATGGATATGAGTATGTGTTTATGTATGTATGTATGTATATGAGAAAGAGAGAGAGAGAGAGAGAGAGAGAGAGAGAGGAGTGAGACTAGAGGTACAAATACATGCATACACACACATATACATCATACATGCACATTTACACACATATACACATACATGCACATTTATACATACACACACATACATGCACATTTTTACACACACATACACATGCATGAAGTTACACACATATAATGAATACACATAGACACATACACATACTCACATACACATACACATACTCACATACACATACACATACACATACACATGCATAATCATATGTACACACACATAGACTCATATAATCATATTTACATGCATATATACATATACACATGCATATATATATATATACACACACACACAAGACATGCATATGCACATATAGATACATATGCATACACACATGCATACGCACATATAGAAACACATACATACACACATGCATGCACACTGATATATATATATATATATATATATATATATATATATATATATATATATATATATATATATATATATATATATATATATATGTGTGTGTGTGTGTGTGTGTGTGTGTGTGTGTGTATGTATACACACACACATTTAGATATCTATATATAAATAAATAAATAAATAAATAAATCATATTTCAAAAATCCTAATTTGAAAACACTAATTTTGATATTAGGGTTTTGAAACCCCTAATTTAAAACTCTAATTCAGCCTTTTAGCCATATGATTGAAGTATATATACACATTGCATCTATTCCTCCGACGTCCTACTAGAAAGATGTCTCTCCTCCAACCTTATGCCTCTATATATAGCTACTCGAATCAACGAGGATCATAATATATATAAACATACATACACATCATGTATATACACATACATAAATATAAAATGGAGTAGATACATTATGCATCACACATACATGCCTAAATGCACACATAAATATATATATATACATGCATACATATTTACATGTACACATTTACACATAGAAACATATACATATATACATGTATACATCACATATACATGCCTATATGCACAAATGTATACTTATACATGCATACATAATTATAAAAACTTGCATATATTACATGAATACATGAATATTTTACATAAATGCATATGCATATATACACATATGCATACTAACACATGTATACATATATCACACACATGCACACACATACATATACATGAAATACATATATATGCATACTAGCATATGTATACATATAATACACATGAATACACACACATATGCATACATACATGATAAAAATTTGCTCCTCGAAGATAAAGCTATATATAAAATAATTAGGCATACCCCCGAGCTTCATGTTCTAACTTAAAAGAACATGATTTCATCTCTGTAGTAGGATTCATCGTTATTCAAGTTGAATAAAGAATCTATTATCTGATATCCATTCAGAAGCTTCAAGTTATTGATCGATAACTAGAGTAGAATTTACTATCTAATATGCTCATATGTTTTCATTATTGCCATCATTTTGGTAAGACATCAATATAGTCTCATCTTCATTATCCTTATTGATTTCATTTATTTCTTCTATTGTTAAATCTGTGTTTTCATGAGTCACATCATCTATTGATGGATTAATATCGATTTCTGGCAATTCCTCTTCCTCATCAGTAGAATCAGCATGTAGAATATTATCCTCTTCATCAAAAAGATTAGTATCATTATCACGTACAATGATTCTAATTTCTCTTTCAGATGTTGATGTATCAATATCTGATGTTGAATCGTCAAGAGGACTTTCTTCGATCTCTCTAACAATAAACTGTTCAAACAATGACCTACCTCTAGGTTGAACATGAATGACTTGCCACCAAGGGTGAGCATCTCGGTTTTTATAAAAAAATGCTTGTTCAACATGCCTAGGAAGAATATATGGTTCTTTAGTAGATCGCATTACCTTGGAAGAATCAATTGCCCAAAACCCAAATAATTCCTTTCTTAATGTGGAATTACTACCTTTATACTCGGCTCGAAACCATTCAACCTTCAAAATGACCTATCAAAATATATAAAAACAAAAACCCAGTATTATGTGCTTAAAAAAATAACTAACTCTATCATAAAAAATATAAACTTTTTTCTACCTCTTTGAATGTACAAAATGAAATTTCATAGATACCAACAATAGTTCCTACATAACCAAGTTCGCCATCTATAAGGTTCATGTCTTTTGCTAGCACATGATAGTTGCTTGAAAGAAGCAATAATATTAGAATCCTTTGTTTTATGTAAAGAATCAATGGCTTTGATTCTAATATGATGTCCAAAAGCCCACATATTAGGGAACATTCAAGCCTGCAAAAGAAATTAAATTAGTAAATAAAAACTAATATACATATATGAAAAAAACCAAAATATTATTAAAATAAAATTACCTTTCGTTCACAACCTATCATTAACTCTCTCTGCTCATCTGAGATTTCTTCATTATTTGCGTTGGCGCGTTGCAAATGACTATATAGCCAATCCGTGAAAGAAGACATATTTGTAATCTCATTATTATCGAGATTACGTCTATATCTTTTGTTTCTTTGCCTTTTACTTTGGAGATTTTGAAGTTCCTATTCGTACTCGCTAAGGAATGCTTGCATGCATTCGCTATTATATGCTACAAAAGTAGAAACATCATTTTTTTCTTGAAATGTAAATAAAAACGGAACTCCCTTACCTGATAATACCTCATCTGTTATTTTTGAAGAAGACTCGTTTGTCCATGCACGTGGAGCTTCTTCATGAACTCTTTCAAGGTACTCACTAACGTAATACATGAACTCTTCAAGCATCCAACCCTTTGCCATGGATCCTTCTGGTTTTGCTCTTTGTTGCACATAACCTTTTAATATTCCCATAAATCGCTCGACCCAAAACATCCATCGAGTGTTGACAACACCTGCAATCTCTATTTCATCTACAAGATGGACTAATAAATGAACCTGAATATAAAAAAATGAAGTAGGAAGTTCTTTCTCCATCAAACATAGTAGCCCTTTGCATTCACGTTTTTTTTGTGGGATCGAGTTTTTGTCGATCTCTTTTGATGTAATCCACCTATACATATCATAAAAAAAATTATAAAGAAGTTAATTCAAAAATAAAAGATATGCAATATTCATACATATTAAATATAAAAGTATCATAATTACCTTATAAGCGATTCAAGACAATGGATCACATCTCGTACTCCTTTTGTTGTACATCCATCAATAACCAAAGGTAAAATATGTTTCAAAAAGTTATGCCAGTCATGGGTCTGTAACCTAGATAAGCTCTTATCATCCATAGTAAACATGTTTTGAAAAGATGCTCCATATCCTGTAGGAGTGCTAATCAATTGAATTCTATTGTTGATAGTCTTTATCTCTTTTGTTGTAAGTACCGACCAAGGAGCAGGTGCATAAGTCGCTTCTTGTCAATGTCTATCAAAAACTGGCCATAACTTTGGTTTTGGTTTTTTATCTTTCAAATCATTACTTGATGCTATGGTATCTTTTATTCCAAGAAGATGCTACCATAGTGAATAACCAACATTCTTGAATATATGCATAGGATCAAGAAGATGACATACTTTTAACTCTTTCCAATACTCCAAAGAATACCATATTGATATATTCTCTGCGAGTGCCAATTTTCCTTTACCTCTCTTCACATACTCATTATCTTCATCATCACTGAAGATTTTTTATTCTGGATCTATCAGAGGTCCATCTGTCCATTTTTTATACCAATCCATAGGCGTCATAGGTTTCGGACAGTGACCTGTTTCAAGCTTTCCATTAAAATGTATCGTTTCTCTTTTAGATCTTAATGGACGATCATCAAGCAAGAATCGTCAATGTCAAAGATAAATATTTTTGTTGAGATTCTTACTATAGATTGATCTCAACCAACCACCACAATATGGACAAGCTTTATAACCCTTAGTAGATATTCTTGCATCATGAAAATGATAAAGATATAATTATATTAGATCATATTTATTTATATGCATATTGAATAAAAATATTACATCAATACCTGAACAAACAACATATCCTGGAAAATCGTGAATAGTCCAAGCCACAATACCACGAACCGTAATATGTCTTTCATTGATGTTTTTTGATACATCAATGACATTAATATATCTCTATGACTCTTGGAGATCGTCAATGAGAGGAGCAAGATATATATTCATATCTTTAACTTGTCTTTTGCCTAGGATTAAAAGTGAAAGCATTAAATGTTCCTTTTTAATGTTAAGATATGGCGGAAGATTGTAGTTTATGACTACCACTGACCATGTTAACCATTTACTAGATTTCATGGAGAATGGATTAACCCCATCTAATGCAACTCCTAACTTTAGATTCTATGGATTTTGTACAAATTCAGGCCATGTAGAATAAACATGTTGAAAAGCAACACTATTATGAGGAATTTTGATTATTCCATCAATACTTTTATGATCATGTCCCCATGTCAAAAGCTTTGATAATTCAGGGCTTTGAAACATATGTCTAATCCGTGGAGCCAATGGAAAATGTCTCAATACCTTTTTTGGGATTTTACCTTCTTTGCCCTTATATCGAGGAGATTGACATTTGGGACATGTCAAAGAGTCTGCATATTCACCTCTATGTAAAATACAATTTTTAGGACATGCATGTATACATTGATAATATATACCAAGATTGTTGATTATCTTCTTCATTTCATCATGTGAGGTAGGAAAAATATTTTGACTTGGTAAAAACTTTTCAGATAATAACCTGTAAGTTCATCAAAAAAAGATATATTAAAAAAAGTAAATAAATGAATATATATATATATATATATATATATATATATATATATATATATATATATATATATATATATATATATATATATATATATATATATACATGCATATAATTTTATATATGTATATGCTTATGTGTATGTGTATGTGGATGTGTATATGCATGTGCATGCGTATACATATGTGTACGTGTATATGTATATATGTATGTATGTGTGTTTTATAGGTGTATATGTATGTATATATATGCACGCGTATATGTATGCATATATGTATATGTATGTGTGTATACATGTGTATGTATGTATGTGTATATATGTATGAATGTGTATGTATGTATGTATGCATATGTAGCTGTGTATATTTGATTTCATCATTAATTGTTTTTTGTATATTATAGTTTGCAGATTTTCATAACTAGACCATTGAATCGTCTGGCGGTTTCCCATTTTATAGTCAATCTATTACTTGTCTTGCTAAGCTATTCACAAATATTAAGTATCAGTTATTTATGAAAGTATTAAGTCATATGCAAAATGGGAGGATCAAATTTATCGCAAATATTTTGAAAGATGCATTAATAGTTTTAAAGGATGGGCAGACAAAAAGTGTCCATTCAATGCAAGTTCTTGTTCTTACCTTATCTAAAGTAAGAATAAAAAGCTGCATTGAATGGAAACTTTTTTTCCGCCAATCCTTTAAAATTATTTTTCCATCCTTCAAAATCTTCGAGATAAATTTGCTCCTCCCATTTTACATATGACTTAATACCTTCATATCTAACTGATACTTAATATTTGTATGCAAAAGAGTTAGTAGCACAGGTATTAGGTCGACTAAAATAGGAGAAACATATGTGTCAAGAAGATTCTAAAGGTTGGGTGGACAATTCTAAAGGCTAGATGGACAAAACATCTTCATTCGATACAGGTATGTATAATTTGACCTTACTCTCATAACATGTGTATGTGTATATGTGTGTATACATTCATGTATATTATGTGTATGTTTATATATGCATATATATATATATATATATATATATATATATATATATATATATATATATATATATATATATATATATATATATATATATATATATATATATATATATATATAGATAGATAGATAGATAGATAGAAAATTGACAATTATACCTTAATAGTGTCGAAAGAGATACATTACTCCATCCAAAATGATTTTGAAGGTTGAGAATAAGTAAGCTCGCACTTAGTCGTGTCAAACGACTTCCTTCATATGCATGCTTTAGACATTCCTCTCGAAGATATTTCTCATTTTTAGAAATATCAATGCTCTCACTGTCATTTTGATACCAATCCTCAATAAAATTTGCCATGTCATCATCTTCATCATTGTCACACAAATCTTGTACTTTATCTTCTTTTGAATATAGATCTTTCAACCTTGCATATTCCACAGGATCACTTTTGCGTAGCCTCCTCATAGAAGCTTCTGATAAATGAGGTCTTACTGGCAATTGTGAATGGTATGGAGGAATATCATCAACATCATACATTGGAATCTACACATATAAATAAAATTCATTAGTATTCCATAAATGAATAAAAATTAAACTTTAAACATAAAATTAAATATATAAGTTATTAAATATGGATAGAAAATTTTCATTCTCTCTAGCTAAAAGGTGCTCTTGGAGGTCTACGCCATCCATAATTCACTAATACTTCATCACCAGCATGTAATGTAGTAATAGCATTGACAACTATGTATCTTGATACATCTCTACTCATGTATGGTGATTCATTACTATTTTCAAGCTCCTCAAATGTGCAATTAGTCCTTGAACTATTATGTAACCCTTGACTACTATTTATTAAAATTGCTATATTTTCATGCGTGTAAGGTCTTCCATCAATATATAATCTTTCATTTTCTACATGTAAAATCCTTCTACTAGTAAGGGATGTTGCGTTCAAGCATATTCCATAAGTACTCATGCTTTGAACATAACGTGAAAGTCGATGCCAATCTCCCCATCCATATATAGGACCACAAAATGACATAAGAGTGACTTCAGAGTTCGGAGGCACATACAAATCCTCTACAATAAAGAGACCACGACCAACATTAGTAATAGTGGATGGAGCAATCATATAGCGATTACCCTAAAAGTTGAAAACCTCTCCATCTAAAGGAAGTGGTCCTCTATTCCATCCTTCATATCTTCTTCTATCATATGTTTGTACTAGAGAACGATCATGAGCTGGCAATGGATAATCTCCAGTTGTTTTAGTCTCTAAACTAGGAGGTAGATGATTTCTAGAAACCTCTGCTTGTAATTGATGAACAACAAGTCCATGAAGTGTACGAGGTATATTAACATTATGAGAAAAATTATCATTGAGCAAGTATTCCTGTATATCAACAATAATTTGATTTTGTATATGGTCTTTAAATAAAATAATGACATTAATTTAATATAAAATATACATACCCAAGCATTATCATGTTGACCAGGTGATGGTGCACGCTGAAAAGTACCATACTCTGCCTCATGTTCAATACATTCCAATCGTGGTCTTTGATATGTGCCATAACAAGAGTTACACCAACATATAATATGCTCTTGATAGTAAAATTCATCATAATTCCTATCGCAGGACACATGTGAAGTCGTTGCATGGGTAGGAGGTGGTGGAGTACCCTCTGATTGATCAGAATATGATTATAATAAGAAACAAAAAAAATATATAAGTTATGTATCCATCAAATATATGTAAAATTAAATGTTTGATATACTTACAGTATATAGTCGTTGCACGATGAGGAGATAGCGGTGGAGTTCCATCTAATTGATCAAAATCTACAAATAATGGTATTTGATATTAATAATCTAATTATTTACATACATAAACATTCACATATACATATTTACACATACACACATATTCACATATACACATTTACACATTTACACATACACACATATTCATATATACACAAATACACATTATTGTGGAATCAATGCATGTATTTTGTATGAATGAGTGTGTATATGCATGCATGTGTGTGTACGTATGTATGTGGATATGTATATGTGTGTTTATGTTATATGTATGTATATGTGTATATGTATGTTTATATGTTTGCATGTATATGTTATATGTGTATGTGTATGTGTGTGTATATATGTGTATGTATTTTGATTTTTTTTTTGTTTGAGATTAAATTAACAGGAGATATTGTATGGTGGAAAAAAATAAGAGTTTTTTACATTTAATTTATGTATTTCTTTTTTCTTAAATAAACAGACTGCTGCAAAGAAGAGAGTTGAGTCGGGCCACACATCACACCTAGGCCAAATGGGCCATCATGGTTTTGTAGTTACATTTGTAAGTATATCTGTTATTGTGAGTATATTTTTTATTTTAGTTAAAATGCAAGAAACTAATCTTTTTTATTTTTTTCAATGCAGCGAAAGGATTATGGCTGATATCCTATGAAATATGAGATCGAGTATGCTATGCATTTTGGATATCGGTGTTTGAACGAGTATATGCGAGATCATCCGGATGCCTTTGTGAGTATTATTAAATTTTATATAATTATTTTATTTTTATGAATGGTTTAATTCTTTTACTTATTTATGTTTGTTATATGTAATACAAGAGTATTATGGAGAGGTAGATATGGATGAGGTGGAGAGACAGACACAGGAGGGACGATCTCGATCGTCACAGGTCATGATGATGAGGATGAGGATGATCAGGATGATCATGATGCTGCTGCTGATGATGATGATGATGTTGATTAGGATTCTTGATTATGACATTGGATTATATGTGTGTGTATATATATATATATATATATATATATATATATATATATATATATATATAATCTATATATTTTTCATTTCAGTTATGTTTTGAATTGTGTGTATGGTATTAAGTAATGAAAAGTTTTGTTCTATTGATTGTTATTATTGTTTATATTAAGCATGTGTTTTAGTACTTTAATTATATAATTCATTCATATGTGTGTACGTAAGTGTATATGTATGTGTGTGTATATGTATGTATTGTTGGAGAAACAATCACTAATTGGACATATATTTGAAGGTCAAAGCTTTAGAAGAAAATCACATGCCTATGTGAAGGGACAAATTCACAAGTGTATTATATTTGTAAAGTTAGTTCACTTTAGTTCTAGAATTCTTTTAAAAGTCACGAGATTGAGAAAAACTATATAAGTTAGTTCGTATCAACTGACGCGATGTGGAAGAGAGTGAGATAATGTCAGTAGAAGTTCATTTTGTATGACCGAGTATAGTCGGGCTTCTCTGAGTGAGAAAGCACCTGTAAGCTTCTGAGTTTTCATAGCTATGACAAGAACTAGTTAAAGTTCTGTGTATAAGTCTTCTTCTTCCATTTCGAGAGTTTGTCTTGTGTGAAATGATTTCAAACGTTGAAGTTTTCAAAGCAAGTCGATGCCTGATATCGAGTTTGTGTTGATAAGTCTATGTTTTATTCTCTGAGTTTTAACTATTGCTCAATCTTCTTGAAAACATGAGGTTTGTGGAGCAAGTCGATGCCTAGCATCGAGTTTCAGCATAAAGTCGATGCCTGGCATCGACTTCTAGCATAAAGGTGGTCTTACTCATATCTTATGTTCATGGGGTATTCTGGCGCTAAAAAAGTGGCTAAAAAAGCTCAAAGTTGATGCTTGGCATCTACTTTTGGTTACAAGTTGGATTAGCCATCGAATTCCATTTTTAGACAAGCATTTTTTACTAAAAGAGGCAAAATTTCCACTTTTGGAAGTCATACAGGATCATCTTGTGAAGGCTATATCTTGAGTTCTAGAGATCCATTTTTTGAAAATAATATCTTGTTGGAAAGCTCTTCTCTTATACTTTCATGTACCAAAAGATTTTGGAGAAATAATATTTTTGCTAAGAGAAATTAGCAAAACACTGAAGGTATGTCATTTTAGTGACTAGGAATTTCTGTAGAAGCAAAGTTCTCAGTTTAAAATATCATTTCTCAACGTTTGGAGTGGCAATGAGTTAATGGTGAACATAGAGGTGTTCTACTGTCATTTCTTGTGGTGTTTCACACATCAACAAGTGGTATCAGAGCAAAAAGGTCTTAAAGAACAGAAGGTGGTAAAGGTACGAGAAGTTTTGGAAAGTTTTCCATTAAAGTTTGAAAGGTGAAGCATTTGAAGACACAAGACATCAAAAGGTTACTTCAAAAGTATCTTCATACACAAAGAACTCCAAAATGTATTATCCTTTATCCTTTAAGCTCACAAGTTGTAGCAGAAGGAAAGGAGTATGGCATATCATATCTCCATTGACAAGCTGGACAGAGATAATTATCCCGCATGGGTAATGAGAATGAAAGCCTTACTTATGAGTAAGGATCTCATGATATATGTAACAGGTGAAGAAGAGAAGCCAATATTTGAAGATGAAAGCCGACCAAAGAAAGAGGAACTTGATGCTTTAAAGCATTGACAGAAGAAGGATGCAAGTGCAAAAGCCTACATCTACAATACAATCTCTGATCATTTGCTACCACACATCAAAGGATTGGAATCATCTGAAGATATATGGAATGAATTGGAGTATCATTTCCAAAGCACTACTAAATCAAGGAAAGCAAGTCTATGGTCAGAGCTTACAACATTCAAGAAGAAGCCAAGTCAAAGTATTAGTGATTATGTCACTAAGATGAAGGATCTAGCAGATAGTCTTGGATCCATAGATGAAGATATTGAGGATCATAGGTTGATTGCTCAATTACTTACAGGTTTGAGAGGAGATGAAAGGTGGAAACCTTTTTTTTTTTGTCAATAGAACTTTCTTTGAATCATTATGTTCCAGATTTGAATCAATTGCTTGGTTTGATGCTAACTTTTGAGCAAGACTTGAAAGGAGATGGAGATAAAGTACAAAGTTTTGCAATGTACATGAAGAATAAGAAGAAAGGAGATAATGGTAAAGTAAAGGATGAAGAAGAGTCAACTTCTCAAGTTTATTATGCAAGAGGTAAAGGCACTGGTAGAGGAAGAGCAAGAGGTTTTGGAAGAGGACGAAGTAATCAGAATAACAACAAGAAGGCTTGTTGGATCCATGGATTGAGCAATCATTTGGCTCATGATTGTTGGCACAACCAACAATGATCAAATCAAAATCAGAATAACAATAGGAGAGGTAGAGGTGGAAGATATCAAAGTAATTTTCAGAGAGGTAGACAAAGTCAAAGAGGATGCTATGGTAGAGGTGCAGGAAGAAGTTGGGGACAGAATCAATCCTACAACACCACCTACTACAAATATGCAAGTGACACATAGAATGAAAGTCATACATCATTGATGATGAATTCAATCAACACATCAGATAAAGAAGATCTAAAGGTATTTTACATTGACTCTGGTTGTTCTAATCATTTGTCAGGAAACATAGAATTGATGTTAGAATTGGAAAAAGGTATTTCTAGTCACACAGTTCAAACAGGTGATAATACAAGACATAGTGTACATTCAGTTGGTAAAGTGAAATGCAAGAGTGGAGCAGATTTGCTAAACAATGTTTTGTATGTTCCTACAATACCTAAAAACTTGATTAGTGTGGGACAGATAGTTGAAAAGGGTTTTCAAGTCAGGTTTACAAATGAAGGATATTTGTTGAAGATCCAGAGAATGGATATAATCAGATTGTCTGTGGTAAGAAAGAAGGTAGACTCTTTACTTTAAGAGTACAAGGGAACATTCGTCAAGATTTGCTCACACATGGTGAAGGAGTGATTACAGAACTTGATCTCTGGCATAAGAGATTAGGTCATTTCAATGAAAGAGGAATTAAATCTATGGTTGCAAATCAGTCTGTTCTAAGATTACCAAATGTGTAGAATCAACATATGGTTTATAAATGTGAAGCATGTCAAATGGGTAAAACACATAGGTTACCATTTCAGAAGAAAGGATTCAAACATGATGGAGTACTAGAGCTCATTCATACAGATGTATGGGGACCAACAAAAGAAGGATCTATCAGTGGCTCAAGGTATTATGTTCTTTTCATTCATGATGCTACAAGATGGATAACATTATACGTTTTGAAGGAAAGATCAGAAGTATTTGGAACTTTCAAGCATTTTCATGCATATGCAAAGAGAGTCACAGGTCAGCTTAAAAGATTGAGGTCTGATGGAGGGGGAGAATACTTCTCCCAAGAGTTCAATGATTCTCTTTGGAATGTAGGTATTAAGAGAGAAATAACCTGCAAGTATACACCACAACAAAATGGTGTAGCAAAAAGAAGAAACAGGACTTTGGTTGATTTTGCTAGAGCTATGCTGAAGGAGAAGAATTGTCCAAATTATCTTTGGGTTGAGGCTATAAATACAGCTACATATCTTGTGAATAGATTACCATGTGTAGCTCTCAATGGAATGACTCCATATGAAGCTTGGTGGGGTAAGAAACCAACACTAGATCATTATAGAGTGTTTGGATCAATTGCATATGCTTATGTGCCATCACAACTTAGACATAAACTTGAACCAAAGGTAGAAAAATATGTGTTCATTGGTTATGATGAAAAGCAGATGGGGTACAGGTTGTGGAATCCTCTAACCAAACAATTTCTTGTTTCTAGAGATGTTACATTTGATGAACATAAAAGTTGGTATGCAGATCAAAGTCATACAACTGAAGAATTTGAAGAAGAGGTGAGAAGATGTGAGAAAGGAAAATCAATTATGCAGGTAAATGAAGATGAAGGCTATATGCAAGCAAGCAAGTACATCCAGAAGTGGATTAGCAAGAAGAAATGAAGAAGCTTCTATATTTGATGAAGAGGTGTATCCAAACACATATGAAGAATGTGAACCAAGGAGGTCAAGTAGGACAAGAAGACAACGAGAAAGGTATTCTTATGATACTTCTTACATAACTCAAAAAAACTATGCATATATGGTCAAAGATGATGAAGAACCTCAAAACTATGATGAAGCTAAAGGTAAGAAACAATGGGAAGAAGCAATGAAGGAAGAATTCAATGCACTAGAGGAGAACAAGACATGGGAACTTGTTCCTAAACCAAATGATAAGAATGTAATTGGAAATAAATGGGTTTATAAAGTAAAGAAGCTTGCAGATGGAAGTATAGCAAGATACAAAGCTAGACTAGTGGTGAAAGGCTATGCCCAAACTTATGGCATAGATTATGATGAGACATTCAGTCCTGTAGCTAAGATGTCAACTATAAGGACAATCATTGCTATTGCAGCTTCAAAAGGATGGACCCTAAGTCAGCTGGATACAAAGAATGCATTCTTGAATGGATACATATCAGATGAGGTATAGATGGAACAATCTTAAGGGTTTATAGGTTCCAGGTATCTGAATTGTGTTTACATATTGAGAAGAGCACTCTATGGATTGAAGCAAGCTCCAAGAGCATGGAACTATAGACTGGTGAAGTATCTCAATGATCTTGGGTATCAAAGTTCAAAAGCAGATCCAAGTCTACTCATCAAAAGAAGAGAGGAAGGTCAAAGAGTTCTCAGATATATCAAAGGAACTATAAAGGAAGGATTATATTATCACATTAGATTTGAAGTTGAGAGGCTATAGTGACTCAGACTATAAAGGAAGGATTATATTATCACATTAGATTTGAAGTTGAGAGGCTATAGTTGGTGTTCAAAAAAAAAACATACAATAGCATTATGATCAACTGAAGCTGAGTACAAAGGACTTGTGGAAGCAGCTAAGGAGGTTATATGGATGCAGACACTGCTCAAAAGCTTGGGCATTGATCAAGGTATACCTACAATACATGGAGATAATATGAGTTCACTTTATCTTGTAGCAAATCTAGTATTTCATGCAATAACAAAACATATAGAGATACATTATCATTTCCTGAGAGAAAAGGTAATGGAGAAAGAAATTGAGGTGGAGTACATTTCTACAAAAGATCAGATAGCAGACATAATGACAAAAAGTTTGGATGGTGTGAAGACTAGCAGATTCAAAAGCATGGTAGGAGTAAAAGAAAAGAAGATGATATGAAGAAATAGAGAATGTTAATTAGTGATTGAGGGGGAGCTGTTGGAGAAACAATCACTAATTGGACATATATTTGAAGGTCAAAGCTTTAGAAGAAAATCACATGCCTATGTGAAGGGACAAATTCACAAGTGTATTATATTTGTAAAGTTAGTTCACTTTAGTTCTAGAAGTTTTTTAAAAGTCACGAGATTGAGAAAAACTATATAAGTTAGTTCGTAGCAACTGACGCGATGTGGAAGAGAGTGAGATAATGTCAGTAGGAGTTCATTTTGTATGACTGAGTATAGTCGGGCTTCTCTGAGTGAGAAAGCACCTGTAAGCTTCTGAGTTTTCATAGCTATGACAAGAACTAAGTTCTGTGTATAAGTCTTCTTCTTCTAGCTCAAGAGTTTGTCTTGTGTGAAATGATTTCAAAAGTTGAAGTTTTCAAAGCAAGTCGATGCTTGGCATCGAGTTTGTGTTGATAAGTCTATGTTTTATTCTCTGAGTTTTAACTACTGCTCAATCTTCTTGAAAACATGAGGTTTGTGGAGCAAGTCGATGCTTGGCATCGAGTTTCAGCATAAACTCGATGCCTAGCATCGACTTCTAGCATAAAGGTGGTCTTACTCATATCTTCTGTTCATGGGGTATTTCTGGCACTGAAAAAGTGGCTAACAAGCTCAAAGTCGATGCCTGGCATCGACTTTTGGTTGCAAGTCGATGCTAGGCATCGAATTCCATTTTTAGACAGCCATTTTTTACTAAAAGAGGCAAAATTTCCACTTTTGGAAGTCATACATGATCATCTTGTGAAGGCTATATGTTGAGTTTTAGAGATCCGTTTCTTGCAAATAATAGCTTGTTGGAAAGCTCTTCTCTTCTAATTTCATCCAACAAAGATGTTGGAGAAATAATATTTGTGCTAAGAGAAATTAGCAAAACACTGAAGGTATGTCATTTTAGTGACTAGGAATTTCTGTAGAAGCAAAGTTCTCAGTTTAGACTATCATTTCTCAAAGTTTGGAGTGGCAATGAGTTAATGGTGACCATAGAGGTGTTCTAATCTCACATTAATTCATTTCTTGTGGTGTTTCACACATCAACATGTATGTGCATCTGTATGTGTGTGTATATGTATGTATGTGCATGTGCATGTGTAAGTGTATATGTGCATATATGAGTATGTGCATGTGCATGTGTATGTATTTGTATATGTATGTGCATGTATATGTGTAACTCTATGTGTATATGTGTGTATGTGCATCTATATGTGTATATGTATGTATGTGCATGTGTATGTGCACGTGTATATGTGTGTGTACGTATGTGCATATATATGTGTATATATGCGTATGTGTGTGTATATATACATATGTGCATATGTATGTGTATGTGTATAAACATATACAAATGTATGTATATGCATGTGTATATGTATGAAACATGCATGTGCGTGTGGATGCATTTCCATTTTCATCCATGTGCATGCATGTGAATGTGCATGCATGTGGATGTGCATATACATGTATTTAAGTATATGTTAATGTGTGTGTGTATATATATATATATATATATATATATATATATATATATATATATATATATATATATATATATATATATGCAATAATGCATGCATGTAAGTCTTTTTATGTGGTTGTAGAAATGTTTGTTCATATGCATGTGTATGTGTGTGTATGTGCACATGTATCTGTGTGTATATATGTGTGTGTATGTGCATGTGTATATGTGTGAACGTGCATCTTCATCATGTATAAGTGTATATGTGCATATCAATAAGTGTGAGTATGCTATCTAATGAAAATAACACAATTCAAATGATATACAAAGAATGGAAATTGTACTTACAATAGTTAGCCATACTTTTTGCTTGGTTAGCTTCTTGAATAACCTGCAATAAAGAGGGAGAGAAGAGAGAGAGAGAGAGAGAGAGAGAATTCAAAGAGAGAAAGATGTATAAAGAGAGAAACAAAGACAGAGAGAGACAATAAGATAGATCTTAGGCAAAACAACAATTCTGTATATACTTATTTCAACTCATAAGCGCAGCGCAATTGCGAACGTTGGAGAGCTCTTTGATCAGATGCATGAAAATGACGATCGAAGAACCTCCAATGTTTTAATTTTTTTCCATTAATAGACCATCGTGTAAGCGATGGTAACGTGTCATAAAAACCACTAGAGTTGGCGTCGCATAAGCGACATTTTTTAGCGTCGCTTATGCGATGCAAAAAGCGTCGCTTATGCGATGCTTTTTTAAACCATCGCGTTAGCGACGCTTTATGTGAGCGTCGCACACCCCATCGTGCCACATGGCAAAAAAAACATCGTTTGGCTCGTTGTTTAATCGACAGTCCGTGCTCGATGCTCCTTGCGATGCATTTTGCAATTTTATAGCGATGAAATTGTGTCGCCTTAACCATCGCTATGCGCCCGTATTCCTTGTAGTGTGTGGTGGTACGTTGTACTTAGGGATATTATTCATCTCTTACTTCATTTCAGTTCATCATCAATAGAGAGCTATTCTAGCCATCCATCTTGTCCGGGTGTTTTGCTGCATTTGTGCTCCTTTTGTGTGCTTCTCGTGTGTCTCTCGCACTTCTATACACACCCAATAATGGTATCAGAGCAGATTAAGCTCCTTCTCAAGTCTTGATTTTTCACATCATGGTATGCGTGCACTTTTAATAGTGAAAATTGACCTCGAAGCATACAACAGTGAATTTCAACAGCCATGAAACATTTCCACCATTTGCGCTAGGGTTTTACCCCCATTCTGAAGGCATTCATGTAGTCAAAATCGCCATCAGAGTGATGGTTTGTGAGCTAAAATTTCAGCATTCATTTCAGCTTTCATTGAAGTAAAGTTTTTGTCACTTTCTTGTTCTTTAGTGAAATGGAGAGAAGCAATGACTTGTTTGGCATGCTTCAAGCTGAAGAGAAGCTTGATGGGATCAACTATCCGACGTGGTCTTACATGATGAAGCATGTTCTTGTTGCAAAAAAACTTTGGAACATAGTGGAAGACGTAGATCAACGACCCACATGTTCTTCTACTTCACAGTCTACTGTCATAGATGGAGCTTCTTCTTCAAGTATAGTGGTTACTCCTTCTCCACCTACACATGAGAAGCTTAGATGGGATGGAAAAGATACTCAAGCTCATGCATTGATTGCGCTTTCTATGGAGTGTCATATAGTTCCACACATTCGGTCATGTTTTACATCAAGACAAGCATGGAACACTCTTGCTTCTTTGTATGCCATGCATAATGAAGCACGTGTTGCATCTTCAGGATGTATGTATGGCTGAAAATGAGTCTATGGATGTGTATGTGACACGCATCAAGGACTTGAAAGAGCAATTGGCAAATATAGATGAGATTATTTCAGATGCATCACTCATCTCTACATTGTTGAAAGGATTACCATAATCTTTTACACTCCGTTTGGTTGCAAAAGGGAATCCCAATATGTATGCATTTTATGAGGTTGTGTCTCTTCTTTTGCAAGAAGAGCAATCTAGAGTGAATAGGAGTGGTTTGATTGAGGGAACACAAGCACATGCTATCTCACAAAAAGAGAAAATCAAGTATGGTTAAGCTTTGGGTTCATCAAAACCAAAGCTTCAACCTTCCTCTTCCACTCATTCCTCTAATGATGCTGATTTGCAAAAGAAGAAGAGATGCATATATTGCCAAAAGGTTGTTCATACTATTGATGAGTGTAGAAAGCTTGCTAGCGCACTAAAAAAAAGAAGGAATCCACCATATCTATTGCTGAAAAATGCAAAAAATGATGAAGCTAACATGGCTCAAGATTTTTAGGCGTGTGTTGTTACATGTCATTATGATGCATCTTTGCATACTAAATGTGTGATTGTGAGTGAGGTTGATTCGGATTGGTTCTTTGATAGTGGTGCTTCAAAGCACATAAATTCATGGAAAAAGTTTTTTGCATCTTTGAAAGATGCACAAAAAGGAGGACATGTGGTGTGTGCCAACAATGCCTCTTATCCTATCATTGGAGTAGGAGAAATTGAGCTTACGACTTCAAATGGAGGTGTGATTCTCTTGAAAATTGCATTGTATGCACCCAGTATAAAGAAGAACTTGATTTCAGTTCAGTTGGTTGCCAAAGCTGGACTTCATGTACACTTTGTTGATAATAAGTGTATGGTTCATGATTTCAGCAATGATGATGTTATCGTGATGTCTAGTACATTATGTAATGGTTTGTATTGCATGGATACATACAAGAGGGCTGCCTCAAATGTCTTGGTTGCTCATACTTCTTCTATGGTTGAAATGGAGCTTCGGCATGTTTGTTATGATAAGCTGGACAAGAACAACTTCCATGCTTGGAGATTCAAAATGATGAATTTTTTGATGGGAAAAGGTTATTGGAAGTACATCAAAGGAGAGAACGAAAATGCTCTGCGGTTACCAGAGAGGATTCAGACGATGGACCAGTTAAGAACATATGAGGAATGGAATCAAGGAGCACAAAAGCCAATGTATTGGCTATCTGTTAGCATATAGAATAGCATGATTGGGCCCATACAAGATGCCAAGACTTTGAAAGAGGCTTGGAATAGTTTGGTCACATTGTATGAGACCAATACAAAGACACAAAAATTGCAACTCAACAATGAGCTACATACATTGGAGAAAAATGGCATGTCAGTAAGTGACTACACCCTGAAAATCAAAAGCATATGTGAGTCACTTGCATCTATTGGCGTGAATGTAGATGATGATGATGATAAGGTGGAAGTGTGCCTTCATGGTCTAGGAGCTGCATATAAGCAGTTCGAAACTTCTATATAGACCAGGGAAGATATTTCAAACTTTATTGATTTGGTATCCATGTTGATTATTGAAGAAAAGAATCTTGGTGAGGACTCAAAATCCCAAGGAAAACCTAGTTATGAGCAGGTATTCTACTCTAGCAGAGGAAGAGGCAGAGTAGAGGTTTTGGAAGTGGAAGAGGAAACAATAACCAAGACCAAGGTCAACATCAGAATCATGTAGGAGGTAGAGGACAATTTTGAGGCAAGGGGAGCCAAAGAGACTGCATAAATTTCCAAAGAAATGATTCAGGTAATGACAATAAAGGATGCTAGAATTGTGGTAAACCTGGACACTTTGAACGAGATTGCAGGTTGAAGAATCAAAATAACATAAGGTAGCAAAACAACTATGCATCAACAAGTGTAAATGATTATGAGAAGTTGTTCATGGTTCAACATCATATGATGAATACGATGTTTGTTGATGTTTCAAAATCAAATGGTAATGTCTGGTATGTTGATTCAAGTGCTTCAAATCACATGACCAGTCATGTGGAATGGTTTAGTAGTTTGCAAAAATTGACAGTTCTTGGATAGGTTGAAATAGGTGATGACACATCACACCCTATCGAGCATACAAGAAACATAGCACTATCTATGGGGGATAGAAAGGTAAAACATCTCACTAATGTGCTCCATGTTCCAAATATAACAAAGAATTTGGTTTATGTTGGAAGAATGGTTGACCAAGGATTATAAGTCAGGTTTAATGTTGATGGGTTATATATAGAAGAGTACAAACATGATGGACAATTGATTGCCAAAGGAAACAAAGTGGGTAGGATGTTCACCTTAAATGTGAAAATTCTTGAAATGAATGCAGCCATGTTTGCAAAAGGTGCAAGAGTTATCAATGATATAGAGATCTAGCACAAACGAATTGGACATGGAAACTTGTAGAGGCTGGAATTGATGCAACCAAAGGAGATTGTCAATGGACTACCAAATTTCAAAGAGAAATGCAAAAGGTATGTGCAACATGTCAATTTGGTAATCAATCAAGGGCATCATTTTCACATGACAAGCATGTTAGTGAGAATGTGCTAGAAATAGTACATATAGATGTTTGCAGTCCTACAAAGACCACATCTATGAGCGGTTGCAGGTTTTATGTTACTTTCATGGATGAACATACACAAAAAGTATGGGTATATTTCATGACAGAGAAGAGTGAGGTGGGAAGAAAATTGTGATCTAAGGTACAATATTGGACTTGAAAGTCAATTTATGTGGATTCCCAGGAAGCCGCATGTAGATGCTCTGAGGTGCACTCTATGTTATGTGAGTGCTACTTTGGATTATGCATTGTTTTATGAAGTTGGTGTAGATTTGCAGGTTCACGGATACACCGATGCAGATTGGGCTGGTAGTCCAGATAGAAGATCGACTAGTGGCTTTCTATTCTCACTTGGGAGTGCAACTATTACATGGAGAAACAAAAACCAACCCATTGTTGCTTTGTTGAGTACAGAGGCTGAGTATATAGGTGCCACAATCAAAGTATGTGAAGCATCATGGCTAGAGATGCTACTTGCATATTTAGGTGTGGAAGTGCAAAAGCCTATCACCATCCATTGTGATAATATTAGAACCATAGAGTTAGCATAGAACCCTCTTTTTCATGCTAAAACAAAGTATATCAAGGTGCATTATCACATCATCAAAGAGAAGGTATTAACAGGTGATATTGACCTTGTTTATGTGAGGATAGATGAGTAGGTTGCTGATATTTTCACTAAAGCACTTGGAACAAAGAAGCTGAAGAAGTTTCAGAAGATGCTTGGATTAGAGGACATGACGTTGAGCTTGAGGGAGAGAGTTGAGATATCAAGCTCAACATGTGATGACCCAAGATGACACATATCACTTTTTCATTTCTCTGGCATGTATAGTGGTCAGGCCGATATATGTCAGGGATACTTCATTGAGCTTTACTAGATTTATCTATCGAGAGTGATGACACATTTGTTTCTTGCCAGCTCACTCATTCACGGACATTAATATTTTCCTTATGTATTGGTCTTTATATATTGCACTTGTTGTACTATTGTTTGTAGGTCATTCTTGTACATTCTTTTATGTAATAGAAGAAGAAGAAGAAGATCATTCTTTCTTGCCTCAATCTGTTTTGTGTGCTCCTCTTTGATAGTGAAAGTGTGTGTGTGAGCTCTCTTCCTTATCTCCTTCCTCGTGACAGTCCCTACTATGCAATTGGGGGTTGACCTCTTTGTGAGCTCCCCCTTCTCGGTTGGGACTATGGAGTCGATCCATCCATTGGCTCCTCCTTCCAAAGACTACCTGTTATATTGGGAGAGGCTCATCTTGAGCCCCTCCAGTGCTTCTCCATGGTGTGATCTTGCTGGAAATTCGAATAGTGCTACCATGATGACTCCCTCTTGTTTTTCTCCATCTGGTTGGAACCAAGATCATTAAGATATTGATATCTCTGTACTCCTACATAGAATAAGCACTCATCTCAAGTAAAAGATGAGTAAGGCTAAAAATTTAGGCTATTCCTCAACCACCAAGAATCCCCACATGATGCACATAATATGGTTCAAGATCTTTTCAAAATCCGTAGAAGGAAAGCTTGATTTCATATTCTTCCCCATAGACCATTGAAAGCTTCAAATGCCAATTCCTTTGTAGCTTTGTTTGCCAACAAGCTCCCCTTTGTTATGTGTTGCACACAACTCTAATAACACACAGTTGCAGGGACTAAAAGATTAATGTGTGGTCCTTAATTTAGGTCATCAAAAGCTGGACTTGGAGTAATGTGGGGAGGTGTAGCTTGTGGCTTGGTTGTTGTTGCTTCAGATTTGGTGGATTTGTCCCTAGGAAATGACACAATTTTCTCATTATGGATTACTTTTTCAATCTTGTTGCATTAGAGGTAAGTAAAATTATGAGTTTGTGTGCTTTTATGATAATGAAAAAGTAGAATGATTCCTCTAATTAAAATTTTTCACCCCTTCTCTTTTGTTTTCCACCTGCTAAGTTACAATGTGGGATAAACACATGGTCAACTTCCCTTCTCTGTGTGGATTGGGTTATGTGCAACTCATAGTGTAGGTGATCAAGTAGATAATTGACTCCAGCTCAAGAAGCACATGCTTATAAGCTCAAACATGCCACATTGGGTATGAGATTGCTTGAATGGGTCTATGCATCTGCTCTTGGATGGACATTTCGACCTCATTGAGCCATGCATCTCAAACAATAGGAAAGAGGGTGCTATTTAGAGGGATTGCTACACTGAGGATCAAAAGCACATGCCTATGTGAAGGGACAATTTCACACATGTATTATATTTGTAAAGTTAGATACTTTAGTTCTAGAATTTTCAAAAGTCACGAGATTGAGAAAATCTATACAAGTTAGTTTGTATCAACAAATGCAATGAGAAAAAGAGATAGAGAGAGTGAGAGAATGTGAGAAAAAGTTTTTTTGTATGACTGAGAAACAGTTAGGCTTCTCTGAGTGAGATTACCACTTGTAGATTTTTGAGTTTCCATAGCTATCAGAAAGCTTGATTAAAGTTTTGTGTATGAGACTCTCTCCTCCATCTTCATACTTTGCCTCCTATGTAATGATCTCAAAAGTTCAAGTTTTCCAAGCAAGTCGATGCATGGTATTGAGACTTAGATGATAAGCCATTGTTTTATCTATCTGCTTCAATTACTATTTTAAAGTTTTTCAAAATAGGAGGTTGTTGGACCAATTCGATGCCTGGCATCAAGTTGTAGTTGATAACTTCTTATTTTCTATGCCTATGATTCACCTGCTGAGTTTGTGCCTGAAAAGATGAGGTTTTATGTGGGAAGTCAATGCCTAACATCGAATTCATGCTGAAAAGTGGACTTTTATGCACCAAGTCGATGCTAGGCATCGAATTTGCAGTATAGGGACATGTTTTTTGCTAAAACAGGCAAGCTTTCCTATTTTGGCAGCTCATATAGGGTCAACTTATGAAGGCCAAAACTTGGTGGGTAGTGCAAAATTTTTAGCAAATAATAACTTCTTGGAAAGGTCATCACTTCTACTTTCATCCACCAAAAGATCTCAGCAAAATGATATTTATGCTAAGAGAAATAAGCAAAACATTGAAGGTATGTCATTTTAGTGACTAGAAATTTCTGTAGAAGCAAAGTTCTCAGTTTAAGCAATCACTTCTCAAAGTTTGGAGAAGCATTGAGTTAATGGTAACCATAGAAGTGGTATCAGAGCGGAAAGGTTTTAGAGAGAAGAAGGCATCAAAGGTACAATAAGTTTTGAAAGGCTTTTCATTAAAGTTTGAAAGCTGAAGCATTCAAAGACACAAGGAATCAGAAGATTATTTTAAAAGTATCTTCATACACAAAGAACTCTAAAAGGTATTATTCTTTATCCTTTAAACTCACAGGTTGAAGCAGAAGCAAAGAATTATGGCAGATCATATCTCCATTGACAAACTGGACAGAGATAATTATCTTGCATGGGTAATGATAATGGAAGCCTTGCTTATGAGTAAGGGCCTCTCATGGTGTACATAATAGGTGAAGAAGAGAAGCCAGTATTTGAAGATGAAAGCCAACCAAAGAAAGAAGAATTGGATGCTTTAAAGCATTGGCAGAAGAAGGATGCAAGTGCAAAAGCTTACATCTACAATACAATCTCAGATCATTTGCTAGCACACATCAGAGGATTGGAATCAGCTGAAGATATATGGAATGCATTGGAGTATCATTTCCAAAGTACTACCAAAGCAAGGAAAGCAAGTCTATGGTCAAAGTTTACAACATTCAAGAAGAAGCCAAGTCAAAGTATTAGTGATTATGTCACTAAGATGAAGGATCTAGCAGATAGTCTTGGATCCATAGATGAAGATGTTGAAGATCACATATTGATTGCTCAATTGCTTGCGGTTTTGAGAGGAGATGAAAGGTGGAAACCTTTTGTCTTGTCAATAGAACTTTCTTTGAATCATTCTATTCTAGACTTGAATCAATTGCTTGGTTTGATGCTAACATTTGAGCAAGACTTGAAGGGAGATGGAGATAAAGGACAAAGTTCTGCAATGTACATGAACAACAAGAAGAAAGGAGATAAAGGTAAAGCAAAGGATGAAGAGGAATCGAGTTCTCAAGTTTATTACACAAGAGGTAGAAGCACTGGCAGAGGAAGAGCAAGAGGTTTTGGAGAGGAAGAGGTAATCAGAATAACAATAAGAAGGCTTGATGGATCTATGGATTGAGTAATCATTTGGCTCATGACTGTTGGCACAATCAACAAGGATCAAATCAAAATCAAAATAACAATAGTAGAGGCAAAGGTGGAAGATATCAAAGTAATTTTCAAAGAGGTAGACAAAGTCAAAGAGGAGGCTATGGTACATGTGGAGGAAGAAGTTGGGGATAGAATCAATCCTACAACACCACTTACTACAATTATGCAAATGACACACAGAATGAAAGTCATACACCATTGATGATGAATTCAATCAGCACATCTGATAAAGAAGATCTAAAGGTATTTTACATTGACTTTGGATGCTCTAATCATTTGTCAGGAAACATACAATTGATGTCAGAATTGGAAAACGGCATTTCTAGTCATTCAGTTCAAACAAGTGATGATACAAAACATAGTGTACATTCAATTGGAAAGGTGAAATGCAAAAGTGGAGCAGATTTGCTAACCAATTTTTTGTATGTTCCCACAGTACCTAAAAACTTGATTAGTGTGGGGCAGATAGTTGAAAACGGTCTTCAAGTTAGGTTTACAAATGAAGGAGTATTTGTTGAAGATCTAAAGCATGGATATAATCAGATTGTTTGTGGTAAGAAAGAAGGTAGACTCTTTACTTTAAGAGTGCAAGGGAACATCAGTCAAGCTTTGCTCACACATGGTGAAGGAGTGATTATAGAACTTGATCTATGGCATAAGAGGTTATGTCACTTCAATGAAAGAGGAATTAAAGCTATGGTTGCAAATCAGTCTGTACTAGGAGTACCAAATGTGGACAGTCAACATATGATTTATAAATGTGAAGCTTGTCAAATGGGAAAAGCACACAATTTACCATTTCAAAAGAAAGGATTCAAACATGATGGAGTACTAGAGCTCATTCATACAGATGTATGGGGACCAACAAAAGAAGGATCTATCAGTGGCTCAAGGTATTATGTTATTTTCATTGATGATGATGCTACAAGATGGATAACTTTGTATGTTTTGAAGGAAAGATCAGAAGTGTTTGGAGCTTTCAAGCATTTTCATGCATAGAGAGTCACAGGTCAAAAGCTTAAGAGACTGAGGTCAGATGGAGGGGGAGAATACTTCCCCCAAGAGTTCAATGATTATCTTTGGAATGCAGGTATTAAGAGAGAAATAACCTGCAGGTATACACCACAACAAAATGGTGTAGTAGAAAAAAGAAACAGGACTTTGGTTGAGTTTGTTAGAGCTATGTTGAAGGAGAAGAATTGTCCAAATTATCTTTGGGCTGAGGCTGTAAATACTACATATCTTGTGAATAAATTACCATGTATAACTCTAAATGGAATGACTCCATATGAAGCTTGGTGGGGTAAGAAACCAACACTAGATCATTGTAAAGTGTTTGGATCAATTGCATATGCTTATGTGCCATCACAATTTAGACATAAAATTGAACCAAAGGCAAAAAAATATGCGTTCATTGGTTATGATGAAAAGCAGATGGGTTACAAGTTGTGGAATCCTCTAAACAAACAATTTCTTGTTTTTAGAGATGTTACATTTGATGAACAGAAAAGTTGGTATGCAGATCAAAGCCATACAATTGAAGAATTTGAAGAAGAGGTAAGAAGATGTGAGAAAGGAAAATCAAGTGTGCACATGAATGGAGATGAAGAGTATATGCAAGCAAGTACATCCAGAAGTGGATTAACAAGAATAAATGAAGAAGCTTCTATATTTGATGAACAGGTGTATCCAGACATATATGAAGAATGTAAACCAAGGAGGTCAAGTAGGACAAGAAGGCAACCAGAAAGGTATTCTTATGATACTTCTTACATAACTCATAATAACTATGCATATATGGTCAAAGATGATGAAGAACCTCATAACTATGATGAAGCAAAAGGTAAGAAGCAATGGGAAGAAGCAATGAAGGAAGAATTCAATGCACTAGAGGAGAACGAGACTTGGGAACTTGTTTCTAAACCAAATGATAAGAAGGTAATTGGAAATAAATGGGTTTATAAAGTGAAGAAGCTTGCAGATGGAAGTATAGCCAGATACAAAGCTAGATTGGTGGTGAAAGGCTATGCCCAAACTTATGGCATAGATTATGATGAGACATTCAGTCCTGTAGCTAAGATGTCAACTATAAGGACAATCATTGCTATTACAGATTCAAAAGGATAGACTCTGAGTCAATTGGATATAAAGAATGCATTCTTGAATGAATTCATATGAGATGAGGTATACATGGAACAATCTTGAGGTTTTATAGATTCGAGGTATCCAAATTTTGTTTGCAGATTGAGAAGAGCACTCTATGGATTGAAGCAAGCTCCAAGAGCATGGAACTCTAGACTGGTGAAGTATCTCAATGACCTTGGATATCAAAGTTCAAAAGCAGATCCAAGTCTACTCATCAAAAATACAGAGGAAGGTACAATCTACATTTGTATTTATGTAGATGAAATTATAATCACAGGTACTTCAGATGAAGGGATTAAGGAGGTAAAGAGATTACTTGAGAAAGAGTTTAAGATCAGTGATCTAGGAAAGTTATCATACTTTCTTGGTATGGGAGTCACTTATACAGATCATGGCATATATATATATATATATATATATATATATATATATATATATATATATATATATATATATATATATATATATATATATATATATATATATATATATATATATATATAATGGCATATATATATATATATATATATCACAAGAAAGGTATCTTCTGAACCTCTTGAGGAAGTTTGGTATGGAAAATTGTAGAGAAGCTTCAACTCCACTTGAAGTTAATCACAAGCTCAGTAAATATGATGGTGCAGAATACAAAGATATGAGGAAGTATCAATCTCTTGTGGGTAGTTTGAGTTATGCTACACTAACAAGACTTGATCTTAGTTATGCAGTGGGATTTCCGTCACAATTCATGCATTGTCCAAAGGATCCACATTGGATTGCAAGTCAAAGAGTCCTCAGATATATCAAAGGAAGCATAAAGGAGGGATTATATTATCCTTTTACTTCAGATTTGAAGTTGAATGCCTATAGTGACTTAGACTAGGCAGGTAATCAAGATGACAGAAGATCAACTCATGGCTACATGATATACATTGGTGATAAGCTTGTAAGTTGGTGTTCAAAGAAACAACATACAATAGCATTATCATCAATTGAAGCTGAGTACAAAGGACTTGTAGAAGCAGCTAAGGAGGTCATATGGATGCAAACATTATTCAAAAGTTTGGGCATTAATCAAGGTATACCTACATTACATGGAGATAACATGAGTTCACTTTATCTTGTAGCAAATCCAGTATTTCGTGCAAGAACAAAACATATAGAGATACAATATCGTTTTCTGAGAGAAAAGGTAATGGAGAAAGAAATTGAAGTGGAGTACATTTCTACAAAGGATCAAATAGCAAATATAATGCCAAAGATCTTGGAATCAACCTTTTATAGTGCTTATAAGCACTCTTTTACATTCATCTTACTCATATAGTTTGAGGATTTTCGATGCATCTCAAGCTTGTGAAGTGTTTAGAAACACTTTTGTGACCCTTATTCATCAGTTTTGAAAGCCTTTTTTAGTCTGTTGTCTAATGCATCTTTAGTTTTGCAAAGGTTATCAACACTCGATTCTATTTGATTGCTGACCTAGTTCATTCGAAACTTATTATCCTTATTATATTCTGCAATCGATACTCCATAATAATGTAATCAATTTGTCATTTTTGATCACCATCGGGCATTTTGGATCAGAGAACAATTCAATCAGCTTCTTTCACCACCACAGATGTCTGTTGTTGGTCAATAGATGTTTCATCATTGCAGATAGGTATTCGGTCTTGATCAAAGGCCTTCAGAATACATCATCTACAGAATGTTTCCATGCAAGTTGTTCTGGGTGCTAATTGAGAATAGGTCCCCTCTGGAATTGTGATAGAAAGGTCAACCTTGATAAGTGCCTTTCCACAGGTAGGAACAACATCATTGTAGGTGCTTGAGACATCATAGCCTGCAGCTAGGGTGGATCCCCGACTTGGTGTATTGGCATTCGCAAAAAGCTTATTTATTAAAAGCCTAGAACCGTGAGTAATGCTTTCGTTCACACCATTAGATGCTATGACGTCTAGCTTGATGGGCCACCTTTGGTGTAGGTTCTTGGAATTTTTCCGCAACCATATGCAAGTTACTCCGATTGTTGGAAAGTGAGGACTTCTAAGGAATCAAACTCAATCTTCCATGACTTCTCTCTGCAAGCTCAGTGCGAGAGGACGATGACAAAGAAAGATACTCTTTCGATTGTATAGCAAGATGAATCATCTCTATGTAAAGAGAGAGATAGCAAACACTATCTCTGCAAATGCTATCTCAAAGAAAGCTTGTAGCCCTAGGCTTGTGCTCAACTCGCCTTCAATGAGGAGAAAGAAAGAGAGAGAGAGAGATAGGGGGACACCTAGGTAGGGTGATTGGTGATAGCTGCCACTGATTCAAAATGAGTAGCAAGCACCTTGTGAAATATGAGGAGCGGTAAGGGATGAAGATGAAGAAGTGCGGGAGAGAAGGGAAGACGCCATGGTTCCATTTCACCTCTAGGTGTGCTTCTCTTGGTGCATCTCCCTTTTGTATCTTGGAGTCACTCTATTTCCATTCCATTTCCATTATATTTCCATCTTATATTATCCTTTGTATTTGGGTACCTTGCCATTTGCTTCTACCAGTTGTATTCATTCTCCTTTTAGGAGAATTATCCCACATGAGATGTACTTTTGAGAGCCCCTCCCAAATCTCATTTGTACTTGGTTAGAAGGTTGAGGAGCCTACTCCATGCTCTTGGCAAGCTCATTTATAATCCACATGAGTTTACCCATTTCATGGTCTACTCATTTTGAGTCTTACACAGTCTTTCTTTTGTCCAAGTTGGGGTGCAATGAATGAGAGGAGAAGTCCACCCATGCTCATTGAGCAATGGCAACAATGGCCAATGTCACAAGGAGCAAGGGAGAAGATCCTCCCAACCATGCACACACACATATGCAAGTCCATACACCAAGACCAACACCATTTCACATGAGGGTTTAGATGAAACCAAATGACACTTTCTTCCATTACCAAAATGGAGGCCAACGCTATGGCTAAGAGACCTCCCAAATACAACAAGGGCTCCTCTTTATATAGAACAAGAGGAGAGTGGTTTTTAAAAAATACATGTGGTAAAAAAGAAAAGGAACACATTGTCTTAATTCAAAAAGGTATACTAAAGATATGAATCAAATCAAAATGAAATCCTCAAAATTCAAAATGAGGATATGTTCTCTTTCAAGAGACTAATATCTACAATATCAAAAAGAAGGCTTTTCTTACAAAGAAGTGTCTTTTATTCTAAGGGAGGGTTTTTGTGACTTAATTTCTAAAAGTAAATAAAGGAAGGTTCCCATGAAGGAACTTATATACAAGAGGGGAGATAGGAAAAATGGGAGACTGCCACTAAAGTCCTTGAGCCTTCAAGTATCCATAGCTCCAAAGGAGGCCTCCAAGTACTCAATGTGTAGATACAAGAAAAATGTAAGAGCCCATAAAGAAAATCATTGCATCCAAGGTGGTACTCATATTACCAAAAATGACATAAAAGCATAATTTTCTCCCTATTCCTTATGATTCAATGAACCCCTAAAATGTAAAGGTCAATCAAACCTTGGAAAATTGCCTTGATTCTTGGTTTGGACACAATCCAAAAGCATGGGTAGTCACAACACCAAAAGAGGCCTAAGAATGTGACTTCGAGAACCCCAAAATATAAGCAAAAAGAACCCTTCTCGCACACATGAGAGAGAAAGTGAATAAAATAAAAGAGCATGTTTCAAATAAAATTTTAAGTGCATGGAGATATTCAAGATGATTCCAAACCCTAAAGTGGATCCAATCATAACCTTCTATCCTCGCATGTCATGGAAACATAATATCCCTCCCCATGAAGTGATCTCAAGAGTCTATACATACATGTCCAAGTTCTATGAAAGGTTAAACAAGCATGATAAGCAAGCTCAATAATAAAGGAAACCCTCAAGGATGCATAATTAGTAATGCTTGAACATGCCAAACAAGTGCTTATCCCACTAACATGTCCAATGAGCATAAGGCACACTTTGGAAGGTGCTCAAACCATAATCACACTACTTGCATGAAATGCATAATAAAAACCTTGAGTTGCATGAAGCAAGAAATAAGAAGCAAACAATGACCATGCATCCCAATGAATCCCCAATATAAGAGCCACCTCATAAGGTTATGAGCCCATGTGAGCTCCATCATCTTTGACTATGCATTCCCAAGGAGCATAAAGCTCCATCAAGGTCTAGATGTAGCAAGCAATGATGGTTTTGGACACCATCCCACTAGGGGAAGTCACAAAAACATGAAGCCACATAACTTCAAAGACACCAAGGGATTTTGGTGAGTGCTTCCTACTTGATATATAGCTCCAACCTAGTACAACACCATAGAATGATAAGAAAGAAAATGCTCGAAGAGAAAAAGCATGCATACCACTCAAGGAGATCAGTCATCAAGGGAAGTGGACAAGAGGAGATCAACCCCATGTCCAAAGCATGCCAGGAGTGGCCTTACAACACCACCTTGAACACTTGTGACCCATAACATTACACCATTATGGACAACATGTATGACACTCTAAGGTTGATGGGGATCTCCAAGAGACTAGGTGCTTGAACCCTTCAAGCCATGAAGTGCATCATCCACAAATTCAAGGTTTCTTGGACACCATCCCAAATATATGGGCACAAAAAACCAGGAATTAGGTTGTCCTTGAGGGAGAGCTCCAAAGAGATGCAAAACTTCTGAAAACCTCAAGAGCATAGTCAAGAATTATTTTTAATTTCGTAACACTAAAGTGAGCATGCATCACATATATCTTTTCTAACTTTGGTGGCCAAAGAGAGAAATCATTAAGTCCGTGAAGAGCAACCACATTGGTTGCTTGCATTTGACTAGCTCCAAATTGGGAAGTAGTGTCCATAAAGGTTTAGGATACAATCCCAATTGTATGGGAAATCACCAATAGACTTCTTTGTAGTGTCTCTCAAGTGGGATACTTTGAAGAAGACAACCTTGAAAGAGAAATAGTCCAAACATGTTAGGCTTCAAGAAACTATGTGCATGTGCAACAAGTTGTAAACTTAAACTTGAGTGTGGTATGGTACCTTATGTGCCTATTGCAAGTATTTCATAACATATTTTCTTCATTCTTGTGTGTGTGTGTGTGTGTGTAAAGTGTAGTGTTCAAACCGATAATATGTGCATGCACATGTAGAGAAATCATACACAGAGGTGAGACCCTTAATATCTTCAAGATTTATGCCCTATGAGCATCATCCAAGCATATCAAGGTTAAACACATGTCATTCCTTGCTCTGCAACATGTTATCATACTTTCTTGCACTCAATTGTCCAATGGTATTGCTAGCCAATAGGCCAACAAGGATTAGTGGCTCAATGCATTCCAAGAAATTCACACATCGCAAATATAGTTTTCATATTCATGGAGTTCACACTCAAGCATGGTCCCTTCCACCTTCACCATTGAGGAGTGTGAACCAATAAGTGCATGGAGTGCACAAGAATTAGGAAAAGATAAGTATGTGCACATGCTTTACTCAAAGTAGCTCATCTGTGACTATGAAATAAATCATTATGAAGACAAAACTAATCCAAAACATCAAGAACAACCAAGTGTGATTAAAAATGCTTTAAACAAAGGTTGTTGTGATCAATTTGGCCTCCTCCTATCATCATGTAGAAAACTAGTTATACATTTTTTGTGTGTAGGTAGAACTTTGGACACAATCTTGCAAAAGGGGTAGTCACAAAATCCTTACCCAACCATGACCACATAGCCCATGAAGATTAATTGAAGTTCCCTTCAGCAAGGCCCGGGACATACACACACAACAACGTAACACCTCAAGGCCCTTGATGTGCATCACATGTATAAAGAAGCAGGAACATAGTTGAAGCATACACATGAGAGTTTCATTATGGGTATTCATCAGTCCTTAAATCCAATTAGTCTTGACAAACCCCCTCTTCAGCATCTCCTAAAACTATTCTTTCAAGATTTAGGACTCTCTAGTTTTCAATGTGACAACTAGCCTATCGTGATGTGGTGCTCCATGCTGATGTATAAAACATCACAAGAAATGAATTAATGTGACACTAGACAACCTCTATGGTTACCATTAACTCAATGCTTCTCCAGACTTTGAGAAATGATTGCTTAAACTAAGAACTTTGCTTCTACAGAAATTTCTAATCACTAAAATGACATACCTTCAATGTTTTGTTTATTTCTCTTAGCACAAATATTATTTTGCCAAGATCTTTTGGTGGATGAAAGTAGAAGAGAAGATCTTTCCAACAAGCTGTCACTTGCTAAAAACTTTGCACTACACACCAAGTTATGACCTTCATAAGTTGACCCTATATGAGCTACCAAAATAGGAAAGCTTGCCTATTTTAGCAAAAAGTACATCCCTGTACTGCAAATTTGATGCCTAGCATCGACTCGGTCCACTCTTCATTAGTGGGACACCTGTTCAGTACATATGCTGCACACATGACAGCCTCAAGCCAGAAACTATGTGGTAAAGCCTGACTTTTGACCATGCACCTCGCCATCTCCATGAGTGACCTGTTCTTTCGTTCACCAACTCCATTCTGTTGGGGTGTATACGGCACTGTACGCTGGTGTTTTATCCCACGTTCAGCCAGAAATGCATTAAAATCTGAAGACATATATTCCCCCCCTCGATCGGAACGGAGGGTGCCCATTTTACATGCTGACAGATTTTCAGCCAAAACCAAAAACTGTTTGAAGCACATGAACACTTCGGACTTTGCTTTGAGCGGATATACCCATGCATGCCTGGAAAAATCATCAATGAAAGTCACGAAGTAAAGGTAATTTCCAAAAGAGGGTGTCTGCATAGGACCACAGACATCACTATGTACAAGCTGCAATTTCTGCGTAGCCCGAACTGAACCATCTTTTGGAAAGGAAGAATGCTGCATTTTGCCCAAAATACAGCCTTCACAAACATGTTTTCCAGGTGCCTCAAGTTTGGGCAAAGAAGACACCATTTCAGATTTCTGCAGGTGTAACAAACTAGCAAAATTCAGATGACCAAAGCGTGCATGCCAAAGCTTTGCATCTGACATAGCCTGAGAATCATGAACTGCACATGCCGAATCATTCACAGATCTTTCATAGTCTATGAGCTTATACAGCCCACGACATAAAATGCCAGAAGCAATAATCACATCGCCATTTGAGAGATCATGGACTGTACACCTGTCATCAACGAATTTCACAACCAAGCCAATCTTGGCTAATGCAGAAACTGATAACATGTTCTTTTTGATCCCTGGCACAAATAAAGCATCTGACAAAGTGAAAGAACTACCATCAGCAGTAGTCAGAATGATCTTACCAACTCCCATAACAGGATAAGAGGAGTTATTGGCGCATGTGACAATATTCCCTGTAGGGGCAGGCTCGAGTGAAGAGAAGAAACTGCACTGCGAGGTAATATGTTTGGTCGCCCCACTGTCAAAGTACCAAACATCTGCGTCTACTACAGACATGCACTGATCATGAGAAGATGGGTCAAAACTATAGACAGTAGTAAACACCCATTCTTCTTCCTGCACAAGATTTGCAGACTCTGTTTTTGGTGTAGAGGCCTCTGCAACAACCATTCCAACCTCTTTCTTCTTTGCCTCTTTAGCAGCCAGTTTTGGACAGTTCTTTATAATATGATCATTTCCTTTACAGTACTTGCAGAACAATTTCTGCTTTTCTGATTTCTTCTCATCTTTATCCTGGTTCTTCGATTGTGCAGCATTTGCAGATTTCTGCTTACTAGTAGAATAGCTCCATTTTCCTTTGCCCTTCTGACTAGCCAGGAAAGCTTGATTTGCAACACGCATAATGGACCTGTTCTGCCTGGACTGATCTTCCTGCAACAGAACAGAGACTAATTCCTCAAATGACAAGGCATTCAGATTGCCTTTCATCATCAACTGAAGAGTAGAGGCAAAACTCTGATATGAATCAGGAAGACCATTCAGAACGGTCTGCACAAGTGAGTTATCTGGTATAACCTCATCAGCAGAAATCAATTGTTCCTTCAGGTCTTTGATCTTTGTAAGAAAACTGTCCATAGAATCACCTTCATTCATGTGCTCACTCTCCAACTGTTTTCGGAGGTAAGCAACACGAGCCTCATTCCTAGCCTGGTACAAAGTGGTAAGTGTATCCCAAGCATCCTTTGCTGTTCTGCAAGAGTGAATGTGAGGAATAATGGCACGTTTGACAGACAAAGCTATCAATGCATGTGCCTGGGCATCTCTGCCATCCCAACGAATCTGCTCTACAATAGGTGCAACAGAAACAGAAGCACGAACAGGAATCTGCGGAATATCATCTTCGACACCATCTTCATCAGCTCCAACACCTGTATTTGCAGTACCTGTCGCTACAGGTGTAACAGGAAGTCTTTCAACACCCTGCACAATGTTCCACAATCCTTTTGCAACCAGTACATGTCGCATCATATAAGCCCATAATGGGTAGTTGGTACCATCCAACTTATCCTCAACAGCCAACATACGGAATACATCAGTGCTTTCAGTCATGGCCAGTGACTAAAATACCTTGATGCAGAAAATTGATTGTATCTCAAAAAGTTGAACATAACTGCCCAGACGAGTTCTGTTAGACCTGTAGCAGACTTCGAGACGCTTAAACTGGCGAACAGAAACTGGTATATACCTTTGGCACAAAAGGACGAAATAGCCTGCATAAGCGCTGCGATAGTGCGTTCGGAGGCCGAAACGAGCTCAGATCGCGATTTCGGCACCACACAGCAAAGCTGTTTTGATCTCGGAAACACCTTGAGTATGCTCACCAAATTTCGTGCGAATCTGAGACTGCAAACGGAGGAGTGTCGACGGCGCCCTAGAAGAAGCGACGACCTGCTCTGATACCAATTGTTGGAGATAGACGTCTGCGGAAGCACGCAAACAACACAAGGAGGAAGAAGAAGCTTGGAGCACAAACACACAATACTGAATGTATTACTAGAGAATGTACAAAAGATCAGTAGCCCATTAGGGCAATAGGCCTATATACAAGCCGCGGGAAAAAAACCTCCTAAAGAGGGAAAAAAGTGCCCCGGCGGTCCTAGAGTGTTCACACACATCACTACCTAAATATATCAACACTTTTCACGTGCTTCCGTAGACCTCAAACTCCAACAATTGGTATCAAAGCAGGTCATCACTTCATCTAGGACATCATCGACACCCCTTCAATCATGGTCTCAAAATCACATGAAATTTGGTGAGCATACTCAGGGCTTGTGTAGGCAATTTCATCTTTTTGTGCCAAATATATATACAGGTTTCGGTTCGCCAGTATAAGCATCTCAAAGTCTGCTACATGTTTAGCAGAATTCAATAGGGTAGTTCTGTTCAACTTTTTGAGATACATTCATTTTTCTGCATCAGGGTATTTTAGTTAGTGGCCATGGCTAAAAGTAGTGATGTATTTGGTATGTTGCCTGTTGAGGATAAGTTAGACAGTACTAATTACCCATTATGGGCTTATATGATGCATCATGTATTGGTTGCAAAAGGATTGTGGAACACTATGCAGGGTGTTGAAAAATATCCTATTACACCTGCAAATGCAGTTACTAAAGCTGATGTAGATGGTGTTGAAGATGATGATATTCTTCATGTTCTTGTTCATGCTACGGTTCTTGTTGCACCTACTATAGAGAAAATTCATTGGGATGGCAGAGATGCTCAGGCACATGCATTGATAGCTTTGTCTATCAAACATGCCATTATCCCTCACATTAGCTCATGCAAAACACCAAATGATGTTTGGAATACTCTTACCACTTTATACCAAGCTAGGAATGAGGCTTGCGTTGCTTATCTTCGACAATTTTTTGACAAAGATCAAAGACTTGAAGGAACACTTAATTTTTTCTCATAAAGTCTTGCTTGACAATTCACTTGTGCAGACTGTTCTGAATGATCTTCTGGATTCATATCAATGTTTTGCTTCTACTCTTCCTTTGATGATGAAAGGCAATCCATGTGTGTGTATGCTCTTGCATTTCTCACAATCTCCTTCATACACATCATTCACTCTTGATCTTCATATCAGCCTAGCTTTTTCACGGATTGACAATTACAAGGTGAAGCTCCTCATGTTGGTACTTTCCATTGTGCTAGAGTGACACCAAATTTGGCATCGTTGCCGAAGACGAGCTCTAGGTTGAGCGTGTGATGGTAAGTGTATTGGAGAAAATCGTTGGAAGGTAAAATTTTTTTGTTGTTTTGTTGTTTGTAGTTAGTTTTAACACACTTTTACTCCTCTATTCTTCTAGTATCATTCCCTATCATTATCTCAAACTGCAAAAATCACAAAAAAATCAGTGATATTCCCCCTTTCTCTTCTCTTTCCGTCATTTGTGTGTGTGCAAGAGTGAGAGAGAGAGATTTTGTTGATGTATGTTTGTGTTTTTTGGTGCATTAGTCTTGCAGGGTAGCCTCTAGACACCACGGATTCGCTAGAAACACAAGTAAAAAATCCATTTTTTCTCAAAAATTTGCCATTGAAGCTGACCATCGTGACTATTAGGAAAGGTATGTTTTGGTGCAAACTTTTTGCATGAAGAAGGAGCTTAGGTAAGCACTTGCACAAATTTTTGACCATCACGATGATGACATATCATCACAACTGCATCTGACCATCGTGACGGTCACTGACCATCATGGCGATTGGCTCATGCCATCGCGATCGTGTCTCACCATCGCGATGGTGACTCACCATCGTGACGGTGACTCACCATCGTGACGGTGCTTGACAATCGCAATCCTGACTAACCATCGTGGACTATCTAACAAACCACTCTGATGTGTTGCACCAATGAGTACATAGATGATGTGACAAAGCGGCTTGTCAAGGGTGAGATATCGTATCCACACACTGTTCTGGAAAAGAAGGGAGATCCACAACACTCTTGCTTGGAAAGGGTGACCATTGACATGCATCTGAGATATCGTATCGCAATCCTGAGTGGACTATCTAACAAACCACTCTGATGTGTTGCACCAATGAGTACATAGATGATGTGACAAAGCGGCTTGTCAAGGGTGAGATATCGTATCCACACACTGTTCTGGAAAAGAAGGGAGATCCACAACACTCTTGCTTGGAAAGGGTGACCATTGACATGCATCTGAAGATTGAGTCTTACACCACCACACTTGTCGGGTTCCTGTCTGTCTACCCAATTCTGCTCCGGGATGGGTGGTACTTCCTATGTGCATTTTGTAGGGTGTGTTGAGGCGCAAAAGGTCGGGGGAACTTCTGTCACATTCAACACCTCTCTGTGTCGACTTTGGAGGGGCAGTTCATGATACTATACTGCAAGTTCTAATTGCAGCACACTTTTGCAAAGATTTAAACTCATCGAATGATGGTATAACCATTCTCAACCTAGGATCATAGGTTCCATCAGATCATCATCATGACAAACCAACAATTTTACCATCAAGGTCACGTTTTCTATGGAGATGGGTAGCTCGACCTCGCCTATGCAAGGGGTTTCTAATCCACCTAGTCCAATGAGATAGGCTTCAAGAGGCTTAATTGTTGGAGTTTATTGACCTCCAAAGTATAGCAGGAAGTAGGTGGAACCCCCTAGGAACAAGTTGACCTTCTCACAAACTTCATCATAGAAAACCAGTCATGCTTGCAGAGCTTACTACTCTCTACTCACTCAAAAGTTTTTAAAACTGTTTTAACCACATATACTAGAGACCAAGAGCTTTCCAATGAGCCAAAGAACACTCAATTTGGATAAATACTCAATGATCTATGACCTCTGCAATATGCAGCTTTAATGGAGACCTTGAAACAGAGATGAACCTGAGGACATACATCACTTGCAGAGACTACTGCTCTTAACTCACAACTCCAATGAATCTGAAAATTTCCAGAATAATAATAGACTTGGAGAGCTTTCTAACAAGCCAAAGAACACATGATTTGGATACATAAACAAGGAGATATGACCTCTGCAAGTTGGATGTTTAATGGAGACCTTCAGCAGGGATAAAAAACAGAGAACACACACTACTTGCAGAGAGTGTTGCTCTCAGCTCACAAATCCAATGATTATGAAAATTGGTATTATGAAAGTAGACAAGAAGAGCTTTCAAATGCGCTATCAAACATGTAATTTGGATATATAATGAGGGAGATACAAGCTCTGCAAGCTCTGCATACAAAAAACTAGAGTAGCATAGAGATACTCTCTTGGACATCCCACAAGATCACGACTTTTCTCCTCTTTTTATAGCATGGGAAACTAATCTAAAACCTTCGTAATACATCTAAATTCGTGGTAGACACTTGGATGGAGGTATTACATGACTCAAGTGCTCAAATAAGCAAAGTATTGATGGACTTTGAGAACTAGCCACATCGACCTTCCACTAGGACACCACTGAAGCTCCCTTGTGACTCACTAATTTGACTCACCATGTTCTAGAACTCACGTGGTATTTTTGCTAAATTTTATGAATAATATGAGCCTTCTTGAAGTATTTGAAGACTTCCCAAAGGTATTTACATAATTTGAAACTTGTACCCTACATAAAACAAATGTTCGCAACATTCTCCCCCTCAAGTTTCAAAGGGTATTTCCTTCATGCCAAGAATATAGTTGAATCTTTGAAGCTTTGGTCCATCCAAGGATTTGGTGAAGATATCTGCAACTTGATCCTTTGTTCCAACAAAAGAAACCTGCACTTCATTGTTCATGGCCTTCTCTCGAACATAATGATAGTGAACCTCTATATGCTTTGTTCTAGCATGAAAAATAGGATTTGAGGTCATATGAATGCTGCTCAAGTTATCCCCATATATCAGTGGTACATCAACCTGCACATTCAAGTCATGAAACAACTTTTTAAACCACATAACCTCAGTAGTAGCCAATGCTAAACCTCTATACTCAGCCTCTGTAGAAGATAAAGCAACTGTAGGCTGTTTCTTTGAACTCCATGTTAATGTCTTGTTTCCTGCTATTACCACATATCCACTTGTGGATCTTCTGTCATCTTTGCTTCCAGCCCAATCTGCATCACTAAAGACTTTAAGAGTTAGATCAACATCATGACTATAAAATAATCCTTCGTTCATGGTACCTTTCAAATACCTAAGCACTCTTTTCGCTGCATGCATATGAGGTACTCTAGGTTCATGCATAAACTGTGACAATACTCCCACTGCATAACATATATCAGGTCTAGTTTTTGTTGCATAAATCAAAGATCCTACCATGGATCTATATACATTCATATCATGCAACTCATCACCTTCCTTTGCACTCAGCTTTACATTACATTCCATTGGAGTAGAAACAAACTTACATTCCTGCATACCAAACCTTTTCAGCATATCACATATATACTTTCTTTGTATCAACCACATACCTTCATCGCTATACACAATTTCAATCCCAAGAAAGTATCTGAGCAAACCAAGATCTGAAATTTTAAATTCCTTTCCCAAATTACCTTTTATCTCATCAATTGCTTTTGCATTATTCCCTGTAATCAACAAGTCATCCACATAAATGCATACATAGACACACATGCCATCTACATGTTTTACATAAAGTGAAGGATCAGCATGACTCGCTGTGTATCCTTGCAGCATAAGATAGTTTACCAACCTTGCATTCCATGCCCTTGGTGCCTGCTTAAGACCATACAATGCCTTCTTTAACCTGCATACATGATTAGGATATTTTGCATCCACATAACCATCTGGTTGTGACATATACACTTCTTCATTTAACTCACCATTAAGAAAGGCATTCTTTATATCGAGTTGATATATATTCCACCTTTTACTTGCAGCTAAAGCCAACAAAGTTCTCACCGTTGCCATATTTGCTACTGGACTAAATGTTTCCTCATAGTCCACACCTTGAGTTTGATTATATCCTTTTGCTACAAGTCTAGCCTTATATCTAGACACACTACCATCACTATTTCTTTTAATCTTAAAAACCCACTTGCAACCAATTACCTTTTGCTTTGGTGTACTTGGAACTAAATTCCAAGTCTTGTTATCCTGAAGTGCTTCCATTTCTTCTCTTATTGCTTTCTCCCACTTTTCATCTCCTTTGGCCTCATCATAACATGTGGGTTCATTTTCCTGCTCAACTTTTGTCATAAAAGCATAATGAGTATTCATGAAAGATTCATAAGTATACCTTTGAGGTTGCTTACTTACTCTTGAAGTTCTTCTTACCTCCAATGTAGATGCTCTTCCTTTCTTATTAGGAACCTTTGATGATTCTCCATACTCACATACATCACTAATTTCCTCTCCTTCATCATTAACTTCAACAAGTTTGAGTTTACCTTTACTTTTAACACTTGGAGGTGACTCTTGCCTTAATCTTCCATTGAAAGGTGATCCTCTTTCTTCATCTAGACCACTCCTTTCATCATTTAAACTTCCTGATGGCTGAACTATGCATTCATCTCCTTCAACCACACCTTCTTCATTTTCATCCATGACCTGCAAACAATTCTTATCTGCATACCATGAAAGTGATTCATCAAAGTTTACATCTCTTGACACAACAACCTTATTGGTATGAGGATTATAGCATCTATATCCTCTTTGAGTATCTGCATAACCAATAAATATACATTTTTCTGATTTTGCATCAAGTTTAGATCTCACCTCATTAGGTACATGTACATAACATACACAACCAAATACTTTCAAATGACTTACACTTGGTTTCCTTCCATGCCATACCTCATATGGTGTCAAATGATGAACTCCAGCAGTCGGAACTCTATTCATAATGTAAACACTTGTGCTAACAGCTTCAGCCCAAAAATAATTAGGCAAACACATATCATTAAGCATACTTCTAGATGCTTCTGCTATGATTCTGTTTCTTCTTTCTGCGACTCCATTTTGTTGTGGAGTATACCTGCATGTAACTTCTCTTTTGATACCTTCATCATACAAAAAATCAGTAAAAACTTGAGAGAAATACTCTCCCCCTCCATCAGACCTTAGCTTCTTAATATACCTTCCTGTTTGCTTTTCGACATATGATTTGAACTTCTTGAAACAATCAAAGACCTCACTCTTATGTTTAATGAAATACACAAATGTCATTCTACTATGATCGTCAATGAATGAAACATAGTACTTATTACCAACCAAGGATGCCTCTTTAGTAGGTCCCCACACATCTGTGTGTATGAGATCTAGCAAACCATCACTTACATAACTTGAATGCTTGAAAGGTTGTCTACTCTGCTTACCCATTTGACATGCTTCACAAAGATGCACCATATGTTGCTTAGTAAGATCAGGTAATCCTTCAACAATCCTCTTCTTTGATAGCTCCTTTAACCTGTGTACATTCATGTGTCCAATCCTTTTGTGCCATAGATCAAGCTCTGCTATTCGATGCATACCATAAGAGAAATAGTTTGTATGATTTGGGTTTACCATGAATGTAAACAATCTACCTTGTTTTTGACCTCTAGCAATTAACCTCCTTTGCTTTGGATCCTCAATGAAGCAACCTGCATGATTAAATCTCACTTGTAGACCTTTTTCTACCATTTGACCAACCGACATCAAATTCTTAGTGATCGTTGGCACATAAAGTACATCCTTCAAGCAATTTTTCTTGCTCTTATCCTGCATAACAACATCTCCAACCTGCATAATCTTATGTGTTGTATCATCTCCTGTTTCAACATGACCTTTACATGACGGATTATGCATATTAGAAAACCATGAAGCATCATGAGACATGTGATTAGAACAACCACTATCTACATACCATACATCACTATTGGAATTCATCTTAGTTTCTACATTCATCATAAGAAGAGAATCATAATCATCACTTTTACCTTCGACTGCATAATTTCCTTGTTGTTTACCTCTTCTTGAATAGCCTCCTCTTCGATTACCACCTTGATTATTTTCATTTTGATAACAATCTTTGGCATAGTGTCCATACCTTCCACATATATAGCAATTGTTCTTATTATCTTCACTCCTTTGTCTTTGGTTGTAGTTGTAGTAGCCTCTCGTACCTCTAGCGCTTGATCTTCCTCTTCCTCTTGTGTTGAAGAAGCCACTTGAAGTCCTTTGATCATCGATCCTTCTTCCTCGACCTCTATTTGAACCTCTTCCACCTCTATTTCCACCTCTTGATGATCCTACATAAAGAGCTTGTCCTTGAGATCCTTTTTGATTTGAAGTAGAACCATTTAGATTCATCTCCTCCGTGACCATGAGGGCAATAAGTTGATCAAAATCTGGTAATTCTCCTCTGACATAAACTGAAGTAATGAAGGGTTTCCATCTCTCATCATCTTTGAGTCCGTTGAGAGTATGTGCAACCAAGTCGTCGTCCTCCACATGAGCTTGAATTGATCCTAGTTGATCTGCAATCTCTTTAACTTTCAATATGTAATCATTGACCGATGTCCTTGTATCTTTCTTTATGTTATTCAACTCATTTTTGAGTTGAATCTTCCTTGCTCTTGTACCTGTAGCATACAACCTTTCCAATGCAAGCCAAACATCTCTACTTGTGTCTAGATCTTGTATGTGTCCTACCATTGAATCTTGAATATTTTGTGATAAAATGAATATAACCCTTTTGTCTCTCTCATTCCAAAGTCTAAACTCCCTCAATTGTTGCTGATTTGGGTCCTCTGGTAATGTGGGTTTGATATCTGTGCCGTCAATCAAACCATACAAGCCTCTACCTTGCAAGTATGCTGTGATTCTAAACTTCCATGCCTGATAATTGGTCTTATCAAGCTTCTCTATTTGTGCATGTTGGTCTCCCATAATACAAATGCTAAGCTTCCTCCTTTAAGCCTCCTTTCCAATGTGTGTGATGAGAAGAAATATAATATTTACCTTGTAAATGAGGTATGTGCACCTTTCTTTGCTTGGATGTTGCTTCAGATGCCTCCTTGCAATCTTCTTCTACCTTTGTGTAGTGTTGATGATGAACTGCTTCTTTGATAGCTTCAAATTCTTCGTCAAGGTATGATAACCTTCTCCAAGCCTCCAAGTACTTGCTCTGATACCAATGTTGGAGTTTATTGACCTCCAAAGTATAGCAGGAAGTAGGTGGAACCCCCTAGGAACAAGTTGACCTTCTCACAAACTTCATCATAGAAAACCAGTCATGCTTGCAGAGCTTACTACTCTCTACTCACTCAAAAGTTTTTAAAACTGTTTTAACCACATATACTAGAGACCAAGAGCTTTCCAATGAGCCAAAGAACACTCAATTTGGATAAATACTCAATGAGCTATGACCTCTGCAATATGCAGCTTTAATGGAGACCTTGAAACAGAGATGAACCTGAGGACATACATCACTTGCAGAGACTACTGCTCTTAACTCACAACTCCAATGAATCTGAAAATTTCCAGAATAATAATAGACTTGGAGAGCTTTCTAACAAGCCAAAGAACACATGATTTGGATACATACACAAGGAGATATGACCTCTGCAAGTTGGATGTTTAATGGAGACCTTCAGCAGGGATAAAAAACAGAGAACACACACTACTTGCAGAGAGTGTTGCTCTCAGCTCACAAATCCAATGATTATGAAAATTGGTACTATGAAAGTAGACAAGAAGAGCTTTCAAATGCGCTATCAAACATGTAATTTGGATATATAATGAGGGAGATACAAGCTCTGCAAGCTCTGCATACAAAAAACTAGAGTAGCATAGAGATACTCTCTTGGACATCCCACAAGATCACGACTTTTCTCCTCTTTTTATAGCATGGGAAACTAATCTAAAACCTTCCTAATACATCTAAATTCGTGGTAGACACTTGGATGGAGGTATTACATGACTCAAGTGCTCAAATAAGCAAAGTATTGATGGACTTTGAGAACTAGCCACATCGACCTTCCACTAGGACACCACTGAAGCTCCCTTGTGACTCACTAATTTGACTCACCATGTTCTAGAACTCACGTGGTATTTTTGCTAAATTTTATGAATAATATGAGCCTTCTTGAAGTATTTGAAGACTTCCCAAAGGTATTTACATAATTTGAAACTTGTACCCTACATAAAACAAATGTTCGCAACATTAATTTCATATTCCCTACAAAGAGAGTCGAATTGCATTCGTGGCTGCACTTGAGTAAATTAAAGCCTTACACTGTGTGCGCATGGGTTTCTGGCCTAGAGTGATGTTAATGAATGATCTCCTATCAATGATATTGGGGACATCTCTTCCTCCAAGTTGGCACATAGCTACAGGATATCATGGGGCATCCACCGATTGAGGTTCTCTATCTAGTCCTCTCCTTCATAGCCTCATTCACCTAATGCATTCTAACGCTTATGCTTGGGCTTCAGCTCTGATTCATTGCTCTTCTTCCTTTCGCTTCTTGGCAAGAGTTAGTAGTTTAAGCATGCCTGCGGTTAAAGGTTTGTGATATATCTTAACTCAACATCCACTAATATAATTAGGAAATACTTCTCCTTCAAGAGTTGCTAAATGAACAATGTCAACACGGCATTCTAGCCAAACACCACTTGGAATGGTGTAGCATTAAGCACTCTTTTATAGGCTATGTGATAAACCCACAAAGCATGGTGTAACTATTGATCCCAATCCGAATGTTGATTGTTCATAATTTTGGTGAGAATGTTGCACAAAATCTTATTAGTAGTCTTAGCCTATCCGTTAGCTTATGGATGGTATGGGGCTGATTTCTTGTGCACAACCATAAAGTCATGTAATAGATATTCAATAACTTTGTTTAAGAAGTGAATACCCCTATCACTTACGAGCTCGATAGGAAGTCCATATCTTGTGAAGACATTTTTGAACAAAAACTTAGCAGTGGTGTGTGCATCATTTTTCCTGGTGACCTTAGCTTCCACCCACTTCATAAGGTAATCAGTGGCAACTATGACGTACTCGATATCGGAATTTCTTGTAGGGGGATTAATAGGTCCCACGAAATATATTCCCCATTTTGAGAATGTGTGCCCTCCTATCATGGGTCGTAGGGGCATCTCATCCCTGCATATGGGATACTGAGTCCTTTGACATACATCACATTGTTTGACGTAGGTGTGGTCATCCATATGCAGAGTGGGCCACCATAATCCGAAAAACAATATGGCTTTGATAACGCAATTGGGTCCAAAACCGCCTCCTGTTGCGCACTGGTGTACCGTTTCCAATAAGTTAAGATATTCTCTTTCATACACACATATCCTCAGATAACCGTCTCATCCTTGCTTATACAAATTATCACCAATGAGCTTGTATTCTAAGGCCTCTTGTTCTAAGTTGCATCTACAGGCTACATTCATGTCCTCTAGAAAGGTCTGTGTCCTTCGGTAAGTAACTAAAGGTTCACTCCATTTTGGCATTAGGGTCACTTGGTACAAAGTTGCATGTTCTATTGGGGGTCTATTACCGCACTTAGGACATTTGTCACACAATCTTCTGACATCTTTTTCTATTGACAGCCAATACACACCTAACCTTTTTAAGTTTGATAACGTCACTTGTCTAGAATGATGTTGTTCCAATGCACCTACATGTGCTAATTGCAACCAATTGTTATACTCATGTTCTTCTACACAACAGCAAGGATATTGTGGTGATCTTGCCTATAGATACTTCCAGCAAGAAGTTGATATCTCTACGCTTTCACAACCTCTTTCTCTTCGATTTTTACTTGAGGGTTCTTAGGTCTGTATGTCCATACTGGAACCAAAGAGTTGGCCCACTCAGGGACAATCTCAACATTGAAGAGGTATGCATCTGGTAGCTCATCTGCTACCCCAATAGCCGCTTCTCCGGAAGATATCCTAGAGAGGTGGAAGTTATCCTAGAGAGGTGGTCTGCTCTTAAGTGTGTTTTCCCTTTTTTGACTACAACTTCAAAATCATACTCCATCAAGAGTAAAAACCAATGTATTAATCTACCTGTGTTGCATGTGGTTTGTTGACCAAGTACAAAAGAGCTTGGTGGTCGATAAAGAATTTAAACTTATTTGCCAATAAATAATGGTGAAACTTCTTCACTGCATAGACCATTCCTAGTCCCTCTCGTTCAGTAGTGGTGTAATTTCTCTCTGCAGCATTCAACTACCTACTGGCATATGCAATGGGTAAATCTATATTTCCTTCTTCTATGGGTTGTGCCAACACACATCCTATGGCATGATTCGAGGCATCTACATGTACATGAAAAGGTTTGCTCCAATCAGGCACTGCTAGAATAGGTGCGGAACACAATCGTCATTTAAGCTCACTCAAAGAAATCTTTCATTCTTCTGTCCACTCAAAATTGGTTAGCAAGTTGTAGATTAGCAATGATTGCATAATTTTCTATGAATCGTCGGTAATAGCCACAATGGTCCATAAATGCTTGTACTTCTTTGATGTTCTTTGGCCTGGATAATTCATCGGTTACTCATACCTTATCTTCATCCGTGGAGATTCCATTTCTTGAGAATATATGGCCGAGTATCTTGCCTTGTCTGACCATAAAAACACACTCCTCTGGGTTTAAACAGACTTGATATTCCCTACACTTTTTGAAGATGCATTCGAGCTCAAGGATATGCTGTGGTCTAAGTATTGAGTGAGCACACAAGTCATCCACATACACTTCTAGGTTCTTTCTTAAAAATTCTTTGAACACATGGCACATCAACCTTTGGAAAGTTGCAAGTGTGTCCGTTAGCCCAAAAGGCATTATGTGAAATGCAAAGATACCCCACTCAATGGCAAATGCCATCTTGTGTTGGTCCTAAGGGGTAATGGCAACTTGGTTATAGCGTGAGAATCCGTCAAGGAAGTTGTACACTTCCTTGCCTGCGACTCTTTCCAATAGGTGTTTTGTGATGGGTAGAGGGTAACTATCCCTAATGGTGGCAGCATTGACCTTCCTTAAATTAATGCACACTCTCAACGTACCGTTCTTCTTAGGCATGACTACGATGGGTGAGACCCATTCAGTGTGTTCTATTTCCTAAATGAATCTGGCTTCTATGAGTTTGTCTATTTCTTCCTTGATTTTCAATGCATAATTGTCATTATATGTATAGGGATTTTGCTTAGTGGGTCTTGCCTCGGAGTTCATGGGTATCCTATGGGAACATATGTCAAGATCTACCCCTTTCAAATCTTTGTAACTCCAAGCAAACACATCCCTATACCTCTTCAATAGAGCAATCAAACTTTCTTCCTCCTCGTCTGTTAAATCATGTCCTATGTATGTGCATCGTTCTTCTCCTTCCTCGATTGCCATTATGACTTTTTTTGTGGTCTCCTTATTGTCATAGGCTTCTCCTGAACTTTTGTTTCTTTTGGGCATTCATATCATGATTTTTTGGTCTTCCACTGCATATTTCCTAAAATTTTTTGGCACTTCCAACAAGGGTTCTTCCTCCTCGATTTTCACACTCTTGTTCTTCCTCACCTTTTGATCTCGTTGAGTAAATCTTGAATTTTCCTTTTCCTTCCTAGGGGTGTTGAGTTCTGGGGACATGGCTTCTACCTAGCCTAGGAATTCCTCTTCCGATGAACATTCAGGTATGTCCAAATCTACTTCCCATTCCACATTGTTCACTTGCTTACTACAATCGGAGATTTCTTCTTTAGGATTATCCTCTTTTGTTTTTTCTCTTACTAAGCTTACCATGAAGATGGATATATCATAACCATCTTTGTCACAATGGGGGGTCCATTGTTCTTCGTTAATTGCAATATCCATAGTTGCTAAGATCTCTGCCCAACCATGGGGTTCAAATTCCTCATCTGGAAATACTAGTGGGACATATGCTGGATCCTCAATGGGTCTAGAAGTATGTCCTACTCCTGATGCTCTTACTGTAGCACGCTCCTCTTTCTTGGCTGCGATTTTACACATCCACAGGTGTGGATCCTCATGCAACCATGATGGATTTGATGTTAAGGTATGCACCAATTCCTTCTCCTCTTCGTTTTTGTGTACCATATTCCATTGTAAAGGTGGTACGTCCCTATGTGAATAGTCTGTGAGGTTCACTTTCATGGTTACTCCTAGGTGTTGTAGGTACAAAGATTTGGTTCCCCAATCTTGTACAACCTGCAATTGTCACATAAAAGGTCTACCTAAGATCATCTCATATGCTTGATTCTTTCCAAAATCACATATTGCAAAGGTGTGATCAAATTCTACTCCGCAAGTGGATAGAGTGATTCCTTCCAACAATCCTAAGGGTCTTTCTATGTGTCCGTCTGCCATCTGCAATTTCATCCTCATAGGTCTAAGGGTTGGTTTTCCCGAATGTTTCCACAGTGAAGTGGTCGCGATAGCTACTCCTACACATGTATCTAAAATGTCTTTGGTAGTGTGATCCTTATGCATAATGGGCAAATAAGCATTACCTTCCTCTCCTTCACTCTCCTTGCCCACTTTATCTAGGGGTATCTCAGGCACATTTCCTCGTGCACTAGGTCTAGAGCAGGTTGTGGCTATTTCTGGGAACAGGTTTGCTACATGTTTCCATAGTTCAGGTTTGATCTTCAACAGATCGTTCAGAGTTAAATGGCATTGCACTTTCGTGTTCCGAATAGCTTTTGTATTCGTAGGAAGAATTGAGTTCTCTCCGCTTCGAATAGTGGGGGATTTCACTTGAACTAAACAGTCTTCCCAAGGGCCCGTAAACTGAGGTAACTCTTGCAAAGAGTTAGAATCAAAACTAGTGTGCTCACTTGGCCAATCACCCGCTTGATCTCCAGAGATAGAGGGGATGTCTGCAGGGAACTATTCTCCTCAGTCATCAATCTCAAGTATGGGTGGTTGAGATTATTTGTTCTTGTCTCCATCTTTCTTCTTGAATCTCTTTTAGGATGGCGTGTGAATCCATATAACCCGTTTGATGAGTTTTTAGGTTCGACGTAGACCGTTTGAATAGAGTGCTCTTCAAGGGTTCCGTTGGGCTAGTTTGTGTGCTAGAGCTGGCTTTCATAGGGTTAGATATAACTTGCCCTAGTTTCCCTAGGAGTCCTTGAAAATGAAGCTCAGGCCTAGCCATAATTTCCCAATTGAGGTATTGTGAGGGTTCAAACATTATCTGCGCTAAATTCCACCATTTTCATGCATAGTTTGGTTCTCTCAATTTCTAAGTCAACTCGGGGGTAGTGCTTGCTAGATTCTCCTACTTGGGGTCCTTCTTGTATTCTTGCTTGATAGGCTTTGAACATCATATCAAGGTTTTTTGGGGTGGGGTCTGCTAGTACTGATCCTGGTTTAGAGGTGATTATTTGTGGTTCAGCCTCTTGTGATGTCATTTCTAAGATTTTAGTTCTGGTTTCCCTTAGGCTTTCCTCTAACTCATTGATCTTTTTACCTGATTTCCTCTTGTGTCGCTCTCGTGACCCTTTCCAAGTTCTAGTTTTCTTTCCTGTTGATTCTTCTACTTCATTGGCTTCAACTATTTTTCCTAGGTTTTCTAGTTGTGTTTACCTTTGTTCTTGGGCTCTAGTAACTACCTTATGTATTGAGGTATAGAACCTTCGAAATGTTTCACTATCCCTATCACATTGATGGGCGTCACTTTCATAGAGGTGTTCGTAGGGTTCTTGGGGAAATCTCTTATGAAGTGATCCTTTCCACATTCATGGCAAAAGCCTTGAATATTGAAGTATTGCAATTGCACTGCAGTTGGTGAGTGTGGACAATCTCATCTGAAGTGGTCTCCTTGGCATTTATAACATGGTCCTTTGGGTGCTTGTGGTCTTAGTTGTCTAGCCTGTGGTCTCGGGTTGGGGTTTGTGTACATGACCTAAGCATAATTTGGTTCCTAGTTTTGCTCATACACATGGTTCTCATAGTAAGGGTCTGAGTTTTCCGATGACTCCGTGTAATACACTGGTGGGCTATCCACATGAGTGGAGTCAAAACTATTTGCATTAGCATCATTATTTGTGATCAAAGGGGTCGTAGGTACTAATGCCATGTTGGAAATATCCTCTGGTGTAGTATACTTTACCAAAACTACATTAGCAGGGGGTGGAGCCTGTTGTCCTAGGACAGGTTGCAGTCTTGGTTGTGCTTGATATGGATTTTTATAGTGAGGGGTGGCTCGATAATATTGTTGTGGTTGGTACTACCCTTGGTATCCACATGGCTGATATTGTTGAGGGTAGTTCTGCCTAACCACTTGTTTGTTATATGGACAATCCTGAGCAGTGTGGTTTGTGTACCTTCGCTCTATAGTACAATACACTCCGTTGGAGTTCCCTATGGGTTGCAATGCATGTGGACACATGTTTGCCATCTGGTTGCCTCCACAAGTATAACATCTTCGAGGGGGGGCTAACTTGATACCTGATTTGCTAGAAACTCCCAATCGCTTTTCCACTTGTTCCGCTAAGTCCTCAATTGAATTGGAATGTTTGGATGAAGTTTTTGTGGTGCTATTTGAGTCTTTGTGAACTTTAGGAAGTTCTAGCTCATCTCCTAAGTTATCTTCTATGTCTACACAGATCCATAAACATTGATCCAAGGTTCTTGGCTCCTTCAAGAAGACATAGGATCTCAGCTTAGCACTCAAGAGGCCATCTATGAACAAAGCTATCAATTTAGCTGGAGTGGGTACTTCCAAAGGGGGACATCTTTCTATGTACCGTTTGAATCTTCGACCGACCATCCTCACTGTCTCTTGAGGGGTTTGTTTCAAGGTGTATATCAAAGAAGACAAGTTGTGTCTGATTCCACTCTTGGAAAAGTCCGTAATGAGGGACTCCATCATCTGGTGGATGTCTCTAAATTGATGTTGGTGCAATGGTCGGAACCAATCCAAACCACTTGTTCAGCCTCTAGCACTTGTTTGAATTCTCCTACGTGCTCGTAAGGATCTTTCGATCCGTCGAAACAAATTTTCATAGCCTTTACTAATTGAGTAGGCCTCAAGGTTCTAGGGTGGTCTCTTGGTCTAGGTAGGGGAAAACCGTCCCCACCCCTATGTGCCCTATGATCCCTGAGAGGTTCTCCTTCAACCCGTGCATTCTCTACCATCTCTCCTAGGTCATTGGTTGAGTTCTCCCTAATTGGGACAATATACATGGTCCCTTCCTTGTCTATGTAAACCTCGTCTTCAAACTTAACGGCTGGATGTTCCAATCCCATAGGTTGATCGGGATTATGTAGTTGAATCACTGACCTATGAAGGCCATCCTCATATACCCAAACACCCAATCTATTCATATGAATGTACTCTAATTGAGTCTTGTAGGGTCACTTCATATTTTCTAGGTGGGCTACATTAAACGATACTCTTGGTCTACTCATGTTTAAAGACATATCCGAGTCACTTGTATCTGAGCTAACCTCGTATGGATAACTGCCTAGTTGTTGTGCCCACGATTGTGTTGTAGTTCTTACGCCAGCCTCGGAAGATCAGACACTCCATTTATCACTTTTCCCTAAGTATTTTCTAGACCTCAGGTTCATTGACCATAATCTATCCTTACTACGCTCACCCCTTTACTTCGGTCAATCACTTAGTTCTTTTTTAATTTTCTTTAGAGCTTCTTGTCTTGTTTACATTTGTCGCAAGGAATCGTTTTGATATGTTTTGATTTTAATTCATTTGAGCATTGCATATTCAATTCACAAAAAGTCCTTTAGGCTTGGTCCCTTCACCCACTTATGTCTTCTCTTGTCAGCTACTTACCACTTAATGAGCTAGGTCGATGCCTGGCTACACTAGCAATCCTAACACACTCCATTGATCACAAGATAACTATACTCAAAGAAATCGTCCATAATTTAAGAAATGGAAATTCCACTTACAGAGTTCTCATAGACTTAAAAAGCAGTTGTTTTGACTTTGCTCAAGAACTCAAGGTGCTTGCCTGCTTCTTCCTTTACTCTATGCCACACACAAGAGTTCACAATATGTCCAAAATTTTGACCCAAAAAATTTGAAACTTTGTGCAGAAAACCCTAATTTTGTGTTTTGTTTGACAGTCACAATGGTCACACACAATTGCAATGATGTGCCACTATCACGATGGTGTGACACCCACGATGGTCAAAAGTCACGATGGTCAAGCCTTACGATGGTCAGGCACAGTCGCGACTATCAAGTCACGAAGATCACTCAGGATCATGACGATCAAGTCATGACAGTCAACCCACGATGATGAGTGAGGATCGCAATGGTCAACACACTTTCGGATAGACAATGCGACTATACCTAGTAAGTCAAACACTCTAGATCTTTAGCAACCCTCTCAATTTTGATTGAGGCAACATATTAGGCAAATTTGGGTGCCAAAGTCCATGGTGACAACTCAATCCAAGTCTCACCAGCTCTAGGTACCTAAAAAGTGCTTAGTTTATGCTTCCACCTTAGTTAGCTCTAAGAATACCTTTTCTAAGGCTACTAGGAAACCATACACACCTTCTTTTGTAAATTAAACTTCATCTCTTCTAACCCCCCATGTGACACAGAAATGGATCCCTAAGCCTCCTGTAATCATGACGACTCTCGACCCAGCTCATCTTGACCATCGACTTAGTGAAACTAACACTCTTATTAACCACTACATGCAAAACTAGTTCGACAACTTCATATCACCACTATCCTTGTAACATGCACTAACTCTATAGGTAGTACTCATTTGAAATCAATTGTAAAGTCATGCACCTCACACACTCCCACTCATAGTCAAGCATGCACTTCTCACAATTCACATATCACATCGTTAAAATCACACACTGCACAGGAAGCATGTTGGTGGTGGAAAGGAATTGAGGTCTCATCTTCTTGGGATTTTAATTATTTTTCATGACTAATGTGTTTTCCTTATCACTTCAGTTTAGGTCCGCAACACCAGCTTTCCACCATGCAAGTGGAAAGTTCGACAAGCACAACACTCGGGTAGCCTATCATGGATTTCTTGGCTCTTCCATTTGAGAGCTTGCCTAAGGCTATCCTGGCGGAGTTCCAGGGTTTTACTAGACCGATGCCCATTGAAGACCCTCCTCAAGGATAGAGAGAAAGGGTAAGCAGCAAGGCACACTGGTTCCAAGGGCTTGCAAGGCCCCTGGGAGATGTAGAATTCATATATGAAGCTAATTTGGTGTACGGTGCAAATGTGTGGGGATCCTACCAATTACTTTCAACAGGAGTTTGAGAATCTCCAGAATAGCAAAGATCTCCAACCTATATGGCAGAGGGCAGGATTTGCAAATTATTTCAGTGTGGAACTCCTGAAATCGTATTTTTATCGATGTTATTATCTAGTGGCTTCTATTAGAGAGCAAGAGCACAAGGAATTGGACCCTGTCTTCATACTACCATCCTTGGTGAATGACCCAATTTTCAAGAACTTTACATTGTCTCTGGATTTAATCAGGACTGCGCTTAAGATTCACGGCACTCATACGCCCATTGAGAAGGAGCATCTCATCCCAAAACCAATGAAGTGAAGCGATGTTGATAAATGGCCCGCCATTTCTGCCATCACCCCTCAATTGAACCACTCCGCTATGAATCTGTCTACAACACTTTGCCTTCCCTACACAGGAGTGAATTACGATTCTACACAAGCATCTTTGGTTTAGTTTGTATCTGGCCACCATAGGGCCTCAGACAATTGATATTGCTACTTACATTGAGGACAACTTTTATTGGCTGGACATCGGTGGGAGAAGAAGAAGGTCGTTCATGGATGTTGTGCTCTCACATGCATCATCTACATGTGTCTAGCCTATGATATCACTATAGAGAGAGCCCTACGAGCCGAGCAATTGAAACTATAAAGGTTCTAAGAAAACCAAAAGACCCCCCAAACCCCACTGTCAAGCGCATGTGTGGTGCCATTCCATGCCTACAAGTGTCGGCATCTCCATCACCTCAGCCCACACCTAAAACCTCACCTCAACGATCTCCAGTTCAACCACAACCAACGATTCCCCCTCTCCGTGTTCACTTGAGCTGCTCCACCACACTCCGTGAAGTTTCACAGGTAGAGACCAGCGTGCCTACTACAATTATGATTACAACCACCACGACTGTAGAAGCTCCTGCAGTAACTTCTACATTTGTCTCTGAGTCCTTTACATTCTTGGTCATGAGTTTGGGCACGGAAGATATCAATACCACGTTTGATTTTGAGATCCCTGATGTATTGTCTAGTGATTTTCAATTCTCGAATACCCATGTTGTCTCTCAAGAATTTGAATGCCACGCGTACCCCACTACACCATCTGAGGGAGCAAATGTTGATTCTGACGATGAAGATGACGGCCGCACATTGACCAATGAAGGCAAAGCTGATACTGAAGCTAGTGAGGAAGAAGTACACCAATTGGAAGCACATGCTGAAGTCTCAGGAGAAGCTAGCACGTATGAAGAAGAAATGACCAAAGCAACAACTTACACCATCGCCATTCGAAGGCTCTACAATAACATGCATAAAGTTTGGGCACGAGAGAGATTAACGGAAGAACAAAGTGAAGCCATCTTGCAACAGGAAGTGATCAACGATGGCTTTGAAGAAACTTTTATCTCTGCTATGCATGAGGTGGTTAAATCTTTCGGTGCGCTGAAAGCACTACGATATTTGCTAAGGAAGCCCTTTCCCAAGTTCAACCCTCGATGGGTTTGTATTCTTAAATGCCCAGGTACATACATTCACGTCCCTACTGGTCCCATCACATCAACACCCCCCTATGGGTTCCTCCACAATCGACTTGACCGATGAATACACATCCCCTATATATACCCTTAGCAAAACCCTCCCTTCTCAACCGGTCCCAATCCCAACCTCCCCTGATGTCGTAGATGGCCGAGGTTCATATTCCGTCCCTTGTTTCTATTTGGACCCCTATCTCCAACCCAATTCTGACCACTGCTTCCATTCCCCCTGTATCCATTCCACCTATCATGACACCACCCATCATTTCCCCTCCCCCACATTTCCCCTCATATACCACTAATCCATTGTACTCCTTTCCTGTCTCCACACGGCCAACCTCCTTCGATATTTCTTTCACATCCTTTTTGCAGCCCCGATCTACACCTTTTCCATTTGTAAGACCTTCGTAGGAGCTTTGCCCACCAATCCCCTTTTTGTGGCCACCAAGCACACCTCCTCACTCACCTCTCACTACACAATTGCACCCACCACCATGCACCATAGCACTGACATCACTGTTTCATGTTGCAATCACTGAAAGTTCCACTAGTGACATGGACATCTCACCCACCGCTTCACCAGATGCACAATTACATGCATCCACCACACCACGTAACATATCTCACACATCACCTATTCGCATGTCACTTCCGTCACTAGCCATGGCATCCACTATCCCTATCCCTACTCCCACTCCCATTGCATTACAAACTACCCTGCATGTTGCATTTCCCACCCTTGCATCATCTTTGCCATCCACTGTTGATGCTGCTATCCAACAAATGATACAGTGCCTACAACAAATTAATGTTGAATATTCATCGCTCAGGCAACAACGTTCCACCCTACAACGGACTACATGAGATTTACAGGTACGCTTAGATGCACTCACCTTGTAGAATGAGGAGCTTAACATAAAGTATAAAAAAATTGGAAGCCGAACATCAAAAGCAGCAACAAACTCTTGAAGCTTAGGTACAGGAATAGATCAAGGGTGTTGAATCACAACTAGATGTTGACTTGATGGAAAATGCCCAACTATCACGCAGTATGGCACTTCTTCACCGACACCTCAATGCTACAAAGGAGGAAAATCAACGCCTGCAACAACAAAATCGTGAAAATTTTGAAGCTACATTGGACAATCAAGACATGCCTCTTAGTCCATCTCGCTTTCAAGTTGTTCCCTCCGAATCGATGCAGATCATCTTGGTAGACCATGCACGTGTGTTGGAGGACTATGACCGTTTACAGGAAGAATGCTGTACCCTCAAGGACACCAATAAAGCTTTGTTGCTTAAAGATTCTTTGGGACCAACTATTGTACAGGAAGTGGCACCACCGGCTCTCTTGGAAGAATTAACCGCACTACATATGAAAGTACAAGAGTAATAGACTCAACTATCTAATATGACAGAACCCCCTCGACCAGAGTCACCACTTGATCTATCAAAACCAAAGGAAATGATACCTATCCCTGTCGAGGAAACATTCAAAGAAGAATATGTACCCTTACCTGTTGTTGGTGGCCGCTCATCCCGTGAAGGACAGGACACCTACAAACTACCTCCGCCAGTGTGGTTAAAGACCATAGAGGAAATAGGTAAGACACACTCTGCTTGCATAGAGGTGCAACTCCATGCGATGGCAAATCTCGAAGAAGTTATTTTGAAGTCGCCTTATTTTGCTGCTATTGTATCCCACTAACATATAATGTCCAGTGAATTACAGTATAAACCATATTTTCTTTTGCTAGAAGAATATAATTTTCAAGTTAAGAGCGAGACACAGAAGCGCCCCAAGCATGCCATGCAATTCAACCCTGAAGATGTTCCACCAAAAGCTGAGCAAGGCCACATATATCAACCCACATGGAACATAGACTTACTACAAAAGTACCCAAAAATGATACATACTTGGATGCATGCACCGACACACTTAAAGTACAACCCGTGTTATGGACCGGTTCTACGCAGACGTACTTGGAAGGCATTTGCTATTAAGTTTTAGAATAATCATCAATGCAGGGATTGGCTCAATTATCCCTATCTCGCACCTCCCATGAATAATACTTCGACTGTCGGCTATATGATGGCCACCATTCGTCATTGGTTGCCTCGTTTACACAAAATGACAGATATCACCACTCAAATGATTGTAAAAATTTTTGACATGATGCAGATTGAATTTAAGGCCTTTCGACGTGTCAAGGCTCCCACTATAAATACACCAGGCTTTGTTGACCTAGTTTACGACATGAGCACCACACGTTCTTTCAAGGTATGCTATGCTTGGCACTACATATTGAAGTATATGCCCACCTACAAGCAGACATTTGAAGAAATATTCACCACCGGCTTCTGGGAATATCACTCAGAAGTATTTATCAGTCATCCAACACATCTGCTACACTTGTTTGCTTGCGAACGTATCATGTATTCAAAACATTATGTGTGCCCACCTCCAGATGAACCCCAACCCATTGATTGGGAGAAACTTGAACGTGATCTTATCTGAGGACTTTGCATCACAAAACACACCTTGGCAACAAACCTGCTCACAAACTACATTACTCACACTAAATCAGGTTCTGTCAGGGATGACAGAAATGAGGAGGAGGGGAGTGTTCAAGGCAAAGGTTTGAGTACTGATTCTTGTCATAGAAGAAGAGGAAGCACTTAAAGCTACTCAAAAGATTTCATCATGACAACAATGATTTTTATCACTAAACCAATGTATTATATGTATATACATCCAATTATCACGAATGTGACTCCATTTTGTGCGATCCAAGGAGTCCTCAAACTTGAGGAGTCTAAGTAGAAAGCTTACACCAATTTTTGTAATTTTTGGAAGCCGTTAGATACTTCAAATTAGAGGTAGAACCTATTTTTTAACTATGCGAGCCACTAGATGTGGAACCGATCAAAACTAGGAAAAAACTATAAATAGAGCTAGAGAGCTCATTTTGAGGTTGTTTTTAGTTTATGATTGAACCTATGAGATAAAGCTAGAAGAACTATTGTAACTAGATGATGATGAATATGATTAAGAGTTCTTTTCTTGCCTTCCATTGATCTCCATCGTGACTTTCCTTGTCTGTGTGCATGCAAGTGTATGTATGCTCTTGCATTTCTCACCATCTTCTTCATACACATCATTCGCTCTTGATCTTCATATCGGCCTAACTTTTCCACAGATTGACAATTACGAGGTGAAGCTCCTCACATAGGTACTTTCCATTGTGCTAGAGTGACAATTGGCTTGGTTGTGGAATTTGCTGATGAGAGATGTAGAATTCATGATATGTCAAATGGTGACATCATTATTGCTTCTAGCATTTTATGTCGTGGGCTGTATAAGCTCATAGACTATGAAAGATCTGTAAATGATTTGACATGTGTAGTACATGATTCTCAGGCTCTGTCAGGTGCAAAGCTTTGGCATGCATGCTTTGGTCATCTAAATTTTGCTATTTTTCTATGCATGCAGAAATCTGCCTCTTTCCTCAAACTTGAGGCACCCGGAAAACATGTTTGTGAAGGTTGTATTTTGGGCAAAATGTAGTGTTCCTCCTTTCTAAAAGATGGTTCAATTTGGGCTACTTAGAAATTGCAGCTTGTACATAGTGATGTTTGTGGTCCTATGTAGACACCTTCTTTTGCGAACTATCTTTACTTCGTGACTTTCATCGATGATTTTTCCAAGCATGCATGGGTATATCCATTGAAGGCAAAGTCCGAAGTGTTTATGTGCTTCAAACAGTTTCTGGTTTTGGCTGAAAATCTGTCAGCATGTAAAATGGGCACCCTCCATTCTAATCGAGGGGCGAATATATGTCTTCTGAGTTTAATGCATTTCTGGCTAAAGGTGGGATAAAACTTCAGTGTACAGTGTCGTATGCACCTCAACAAAATGGGGTTGCTGAATAGAAGAAGAGGTTACTCATGGAGATGGTGAGGTGTATGGTCAAGAATCAAGCTTTACCACATAGTTTTTGGCTTGAGGTTGTCATGGGCAACATTTTTACTTAACAGGTGTCCCACTAAAGCGCTGTAGTCTATCACTGTTGGGAGATTTGACAACTCCCTATGCAACTAGAAGCAAAATGTGACCTCCCAAGGTACACTCAATTGGACACTGTTCTAGTGTTCTAGTTATTTCTCAGAGCTCGTACAAAGATTTCCCAAGATATTTTAACCACTCACAGTAGACTTAAAGAGCTTTCTAACAAGACAAATTTCATCTAAAATGGATGCTCACACATGAAATGGCAATGTTTGCAAGTCAGGCTACTTTGCCAACACTCTCACAGACCTGTGCAGAGACACACCTTCACTCCAGATACAATAACTTAGAGAATATGCAGAGACAGATCTTGAGATTTGAACCAGAATTAGAGGACTATATTAGCTATACAATAAGAGTAAAATCACAGCAAATGCATTTCTACAATAGGAGAACCAATGGATACAACTCAGAGAAATAGAGACTAGTCACTGCTAGCATAGACAGTGAGATATCCTAACCCAAAGTTGGGATGGAAGCAAGAAGGGGGCTTGCTTAAGCTATGGGGTTGCTTGCTGGAGTTCCAACACTCTAAGAACACTCCAATACACCAACGAAACACACGGGATCACTCAAAAAGTCGTGATCCAAGCCTATTTTAAATAGAGCAAGTAGACTCCTACAATCTAGGAACCTCTTTTCCTAAAATTGCTCCTCTCTAAGTTAGAGGAATTGATTGAAATGATTTGGGGAGTTGTTGAGTGATTCCTTTTGGGGAAATCTCGTGACTTGAGGCCTTCATACATTGGTCTACTTGTACAAATTAGTTTGCCCACAAATTTGTACTTTGAAGCTTGATTTTTTAACACTCCCCCTCAAGCTTCAATCTTCATCTTCATCCAAGGTCCTTCATGCTAATGCCTTGCTTGAACTTCATGAGCTTTGTGCCATCCAATGCCTTTGTAAACATATCAGCAACTTGGTCTTTTGTACCTATATGAATCACTGAAATCTCCTTTGTCAATACCTTTTCCCTTATGAAGTGGTAATGCACTTCAATGTGCTTGGTTCTTGCATGGAAAACAGGGTTTGAAGCGAGGTGTATGCTACTCAAGTTATCACAATAGATAGGATATGTATCAACCTGCAAATTCAAGTCCATAAACAACTTATTAAGCCACATAAGTTCACATGTGACTTGTGCAAGTGCTCTATACTCAGCCTCTGTAGATGATAAAGCAACTGTCGGTTGCTTCTTTGACATCCAAGATATAACTTTGCTTCCAAGCATCACTAGATAACCACTAGTGCTTCTTCTATCTTCTTTGGATCCGGCCCAATCCACATCAGAGTATGCCTTGACCTGCAAATCATCATCATATGCATAGCATAATCCTTCATTTATAGTACCCTTTAAGTACCTAAGCATTCTTCTTACTGTGAACAAGTGAGTAGTCCTTGGACTATGCATAAACTGTGACAAGATGCCTACTCCATAAGCTATATCGGGTCTTGTGATGGTTGCATAATTAAGTGATCCAACAATAGACCTATACAAAGTGTCATCTTCAAGAGGATTACCATCACTAGAGCTGAGCTTCAAATTAACCTCCATTGGATTGGAGATTGGCTTGCAATTTATCATTCCAAACTTTTCAAGTACATCTACAATGTACTTCCTTTGCATCAACATGATTTCATCTTGTTTGTAAACAACTTCAATGCCAAGAAAGTACCTCAATTCCCCAAGATCTGAGATCTTAAATTCTTTACCTAGCTTGGATTTGATGTCTTCAATTCCCTTTATGTCATTACCTGTGATAATAAGATCATCGACATAAACACAAATGTAGGCAGCTAGTTCACCTCTTTGCTTCATGAAGAGAGAGTGATCTGCATCACTTTGTTTGTATCCACACTTGATAAGATATTCCACCAATCTATGATTCCAGGCCCTTGGTGCTTGTTTTAGGCCATAAAGAGCCTTTTTCAACCTGCAAACATGTGTAGGAAATTTACTACTTACAAAACCTTGTGGTTGCTCCATATACACTTCTTCTTTGAAGTCTCCATTGAGGAATGCATTCTTGATGTCCAATTGATATAATTTCCATCCTTTGGTGGCTGCCATAGCTATTAAGGTTCTGATGGTGCTCATTTTAGCCACGGGGCTGAAAGTTTCTTCAAAATCCACTCCATATGTTTGTGCAAAGCCTTTTGCAACAAGCCTTGCTTTGTACCTAGAGATAGTCCCATCCGCTTTCCTCTTTACCTTGTAGACCCACTTGCTTCCTATCACTTTCAAGCCATCCTTCTTGGGCACAAGACTCCAAGTCTTGTTTTCTTCAAGAGCTTCAATCTCTTCCTTCATAGCTTCCTTCCATTCTTTATACCTATTTGCTTCTTCAAAACATGTAGGTTCACGATCTTCTACAAATTTATTCATATAAGCATAATGAGTTGCCATAAATGAATCATATGTGAGCCTATCTACTGGATACCTTGGCCTTAAGAACTTCCTCTCTTCACCTTTTGGAGGTATGAACCTTCTATTTCTTGGTTTATGCTTTGGTACATGTGAAGATTCTCCATGGTCTTCACCGCTCACTTCAACTCCATCATCGTCTAGCTCCACAAGCTTTGCTCTCCCTTTTGTTGAATGACTTGATGCTGAATTTCCTCTTGCTCCCCCTTTCCAAGGTGATGAAATCTGATCTTCATCCTGAACTTGAGCTTTGATGACCACTTAGTTCAATACTTGTTTGTCTTTGAGCTTCTTCATGCCTAGATCCATCATCTTCATGTTCCTGCAAATACTCTACCTTCTTGTACCATGGAAGTAGCTCATCAAAAGCTACATCTCTTGATACTTTGAGCTCCTTTGTATTTGGATTGAAGCACCTAAAACCCTTTTGATCATTTGCATAGCCAATGAAGACACACTTTTCTGACTTTGCTTGCAACTTATGCCTTAGCTCACTAGGAACATGAACATAGCATGTACAACCAAATATTTTGAGGTGGGAGAGGTTTGGCTTCTTACCATACCAAGCTTGATAAGGTGTTGAGGTGTGTATTCCTAAAGTTGGGGCCCTATTCATGAGGTATATGGCTGTATTGGCTGCATCACTCCAAAAATGGTTGGGCATATTCATTTCATTCAACATTGTCCTAGCTATCTCTGCAATGTACCTGTTCTTCCTTTCTGCAACCCCATTTTGTTGAGGTGTATACCTACATGCTACTTGCCTTTTGATGCCTTGCTCCCAAAGAAAAGCTGAAAATTCATTTGAGAAGTACTCTCCCCCTCCATCGGACCTTAGCTTCTTTATGTAGTTACCTGTCTCCTTCTCAACCATAGCTTTGAACATTTTAAAGCATTGAAACACATCTGATTTTTGCTTTATGAAATAGAGCCAAACCATGCGATTACAATCATCTATAACACAAAATACCTATTCCCTCCTAGGGATTGCTCCTTGGTTGGTCCCCATACATCTGTGTGAACCAATTCAAGTGGATGTTGACTGATGTATCCACTCTTCTTGAAGGGAAGTCTTGATTGCTTACCCATCTGACAAGCTTCACATAAGTTCTTCATTCCTTGACCTTGAAAACTTGGTAGACCTTCTACTAGCCTCTTTTGCTGCATCTCCTTCATCCTTTGAATGTTGATGTGGCCAATTCTTTTGTGCCACAAGTCCAACTCCGCAATCTGCTTATTACCAAACGTAAAGTATACATGATGTGAAGGATTTGGTTTTACCTCTAATGTAAACAATCTTCCTTGCTTCTTTCCTCTTGCAACCAGCTTGTAGCCTTGTTTTGGGTTCTCCACAAAGCATCCTCCTTTGTTGAATCTCACTTGGTAGCCTTTGTCCACCATTTGTCCCAGAGATACCAAGTTCTTGGTGATTGTAGGTACATGAAGCACATCTTTGAGACACCTTCCTTGCTCTTTGTCATCCAAAACCACATCACCTATGTGTGTGATCTCATGGGCTGTATCATCCCCTGTTTCCACATGCCCTTTACCACTTGGAGCATGTAGATTAGTGAACAAAGTTTGGTTGCAACTCATATGGTTGCTGCAACTGCTATCGATATACCATGTAGTATCTACATTGTTTGAGCTTCCATACATATGCATCATAAGGAGATTTTCATTCTCAGAGCTAGTGGATGCATAATTACCTTGCCCTTTGTATGTTGAGGCTTTGTTGTAACTCCTTTGGTTGCTCCCTTGATAGCAATCCCTTGCATAATCTCCATGTCGTCCACATATGTAGCATCCTTGACCATCTTGGCTTCTTGATTGTTGATGTCTTCCTCCTCTTCCTCTTGTCCTTCCTCTTCCTTTATATGAAGAGCCTTCTTGTTCATGTCCTTGATTGCTTTGTCTTCCTCCAAATCTTCCTCTTCCCCTACTTTGGTTGCCTCTTTGTGCTTTGCCCCTTGAGTTTCCTGCATAAAACACTTGGGCATCCTTGCCCTTTGATGAACCTCCATTTATATTCATTTCTTCGGTTACCATAAGAGAAACTAGTTGCTCAAAATCTGGAAGTGTGTCCCTTACATAAACTGAAGTGGTGAATGGTTTCCACTTTTCATCATCCCTCAAACCATTGAGGGTATACGCCACTAGATCATCATCATCTATGTGGTTGCCAATAGATCCCAATGCATCTGAAAGTTCCTTGACTTTGAGAATGAAGTCGTTGATGCTACTCCCTGAGGTCTTCTTTAGATTGTTTAACTCATTTTTAATTTGAATCTTCCTTGCTTTAGTACTAGTAGAGTAGAGCCTCTCCAAAGTTTCCCAAACTCTCATGCTTGAGTCTAGGTCTTGAATGTGCCCTATCATACTATTGCTAATGTGTTGTGAAAGAATGAAAATAACTCTCTTGTCACGCTCATTCCATTCCCTAAATGCTCTCAGCTGGTCATTGGTTGGATTATCCCCCAACCTAGGTCTTGGATCAGTCCCACTGATCAAACCCCAAAGACCCTTGCCCCATGAGATAGTTTGACATCCTAAACTTCCAAGGCTGATAGTTGCCTTTGTCAAGTTTCTCTATTTGAGTGTTGAACTCAGCCATATCTTGCTTTTCCTAAGGTTTGGAACTCTTCCAATACCTCCTTGAAGTGCTAGTGATGCAAAAGTAAATTGATGTTACCTCCAAGATTAGATCTCCTTTGATAAACTCCAAGTATGCTTCACTTGACGAGGATCGAGTGCTCCCCCTTGATGAAAATCTTTGTCCAGCTTCCTTTGATGAAGAAACCTTTTAAACTCCAGCTCAAATAGCTCTTTTGCTTTGTAATGGATGCTCTCCAAGAACTTCCAAATGCTCTGATACCACTGTTGGGAGATTTGACAACTCCCTATGCAACTAGAAGCGAAATGTGACCTCCCAAGGTACACTCAACTGGACACTGTTCTGGTGTTCTGGTTATTTCTCAGAGCTGGTACAGAGATTTCCCGAGATATTTTAACCACTCACAGTAGACTTAAAGAGCTTTCTAACAAGACAAATTTCATCTAAAATGGATGCTCACACATGAGATGGCAATGTCTACAAGTCAGGCTACTTTGCCAACACTCTCATAGACCTGTGCAGAGACACGCCTTCACTCCAGATACAATAACTCAGAGAATATGCAGAGACAGATCCTGAGATTTGAACCAGAATTAGAGGACTATATTAGCTATCCAACAAGAGTAAAATCATAGCAAATGAATTTCTACAATAGGAGAACCAATGGATACAACTCAGAGAAATAGAGACTAGTCACTGCTAGCATAGACAGTGAGATATCCTAACCCAAAGTTGGGATGGAAGCAAGAAGGGGGCTTGCTTAAGCTAGGGGGTTGCTTGCTGGAGTTCCAGCACTCTAAGAACACTCCAATACACCAAAGAAACACACGGAATCACTCAAAAAGTCGTGATCCAAGCCTATTTTAAATAGAGCAAGTAGACTCCTACAATCTAGGAACCTCTTTTCCTAAAATTGCTCCTCTCTAAGTTAGAGGAATTGATTGAAATGATTTGGGGAGTTGTTGAGTGATTCCTTTTGGGGAAATCTCGTGACTTGAGGCCTTCATACATTGGTCCACTTGTACAAATTAGTTTGCCCACGAATTTGTACTTTGAAGCTTGCTTTCACAACGACTGAGTGTGTGTGGCTCAGACGCCTTATGGTTGATTTGGGTGTTGGTCAGTCTTCTACCACCACCATCTTCACTGATAGTCAGAGCGCATTGTTAGTTGCAAACCCTGTGTTCCATGCTTGCACTTAGCACATTGAGGTGCATTATTATTATGTGAGGGAGAGGTTCTCTGCCGGGGAGATCAACTTGGCATTTGTGCCCATGTAGGAGAACATTGCAGAACTTTTTACGAAGGCTCTGCCTAGGGAGAAGTTTGAAGCCTTCTGCAAAGCTTTGGGCTTACTTCCTTTTGTGGATCAATTCCACATAGCTTGGCACTTCCTTATACATGAGTGCCAGGTCCTTGTTCACCGCATCACTCCCATTAGGTAGTGATGTGTGTGAACCCTCTAGGACCACCGGGGCACTTTTTTCCCTCTTTCGGAGGTTTTTTCCCCCCGGCTTGTATATATGCTTATTGCCCTAACTAGCTACTTATCTTTGTACATTCTAGTGGTAATACATTCAGTATTGTGTGTTGTGCTCCAAGCTTCTTCTTCTTCCTTGTGTTGATTGCGTGCTTTCGCAGACGTCTAACTCCAACTATGTTAAGCATGAAGATGATGCACTTTTTATCATAGTTGTGTATGTTGATGACATATTGCTTCCTGGTCCTAATGAGGAGCACATTGCTGAATCTAAGGCTGATTTCCATGCGTCTTTTGAGATCTCATATTTGGGGCATTTGCATCATTGTTTAGGCATTAAATTTATGCAAGTTGATGGTGGATCTCTACATCAAATGTGTATGGATAGAGTAATACTTTTGTTATGGTTCCCTTTGGATACTTGAGCATCCTCTTAGTTGTTTCCATGTGTGCTTTCCTAGGAGTATGCATGAATTGTCTTCAAACACTCACATGATAGGAGATGTCCACCCTAGTGAGTCTTGCATAATTCAAACTACCCACGAAGCTTTGATAACTTATTATTTCTTCAATTATCTCACCTTCATGAGGGTTTAATTTTAAATTTATCTCCATATGTGTACCTGCACCCTTAGCATTCTCCATCTTGACCTTGGCTAGCATGTCCTCGATATATTTCTTTTGAGTGAGATACATGCCCTTCTTTCTGTATACTACTTCAAAACCAAGGAAGTATGTGAGCTACCCTAGGTCACTAATCTTGAGTTTCTCCTTTATCTATAGCTTAATCCTTCTGATACCTTCAACATCAGTACCTATGAGTATTATATTATCTACATATACACAAAGGTATATGAATTCTCCATGTGTCCTCTTGATGAAGAGTGAAGGGTCTACTTTGCTAATAATGAAACCTTTATCAGCTTGTAAATAAGTCACAAGTCTATGATTCCAAGCTCTTGGAGTTTTCTTTAGGCCATATAGTGCTTTCTTACAGCTGGATGCATACTGAGCAAAATGTGAATATTCAAAACTAGGGGGTTGAGCCATATGTGCCTCTTCAGATAACCATCCATTCAAAAATGCATTCTTCACATCCATTTGATAGATCTTCCAGTTCTCGGTAGCTAGAATGCTCATAAACACTCTAATTATTGGCATCTTTGCCATAGGTGAGAAGCTCTCCTCATAGTCACTTCCTTGGGTTTGAGGATACCCTTTAGCAACAAGTCCAATTTTATACCTACTAATGGCTCCATCAAAGTTCTTCTTAATGTTGTAAATTTATGTGGATCCAATGGTCTTAATGTTTGGAGGCTTGGGCACCAATTCCCAAGTGTGATTCTTGTGCAAGGCTTCAATTTCTTCTTCCATATCATCCATCCATTTTGGGTTTCTTCTTAGCTTCCTCATAAGATGAGGGATTTTCAAAGTTTAAGTCTTGTGCTAAATAGATAGAGTGTTCAGTCAATAGTGATGTGTCATAGCCATACCTTTGTTGCTTCTTCTTCTCTCTAGTAGAATTTTGGATGATATCTTGAGAGGATTCTGCAACATCATTCAACTCTTGTATCTTGGCCTTGCCTTTCTTGGCCTTTCCATTGCAATTCCTTGAATTGTTTTCCTTCCTAGGAATCTTTTGATCATCTTTAGAATCATTTGATGCTTCATGTGTATGTGTATTCTTACTTGAAAGTGTTGGAAAGTATTCCTCGAGGTCATATGATAACTTGATATTTTTGCAATCATCTTCAAACCATGATTTATTATCATCAAATACAACATCTTTGCTTACTATAAAATCTTTATTGCTAGGATTATATAGTCTACATCCTTTTCATACCATGTGCTCAACCTTTCTTGCTCTTCTTGTGTTGGTTTCCCTTTGTTTTTGAGTACTTTCATCAACTCATCTCCTGAGATTTATCCATACAGATTTATCCCTTGCAAGTAAGCCTCCATCCTTAGAGACCATGATGAGCAGTTGCTTCGATCCATTTTTTTAATTGCTGAGGTAAATCCATCACCCATAATGTCTCTAGTCTATGACTATGCTCTGATACCATTGTGAGGAGTGATGGCTAGTGTAGAAAGATGAGAGGGTCTTGGAAAAACTTGTTCTAGGCCATCCTAAGTAGCTTCAAAAAAATTTGATAGACTTTCTCAGTTTCCAACATATGCATTTAGATCATCATAGTACTTTGGAGCATCATTCTCAATACTCTATGTCAAAACAAATGACTTCTACGTACACAACAACTTGAGAAAACCTTCTATTTTTGGAACAAGACACTCAATAATTTACTTAGAGCTCACAACCTAGCAGGAATTGACCCAAGAAATTTTGGAAACTTTAAAATGCAATCTTGAGTGAGCTATACCAAGTTATTTCATGAATTTAGAAGGACTATAGTAAGAGCAATGTGCATAAGAAGTCAGTGGGTGATCTGAACTTTTCAAGAGTATGAAGATACACAAATACAATCACCTTTTTTTGTTTATAACTCAAGATCTAGAACTCCACTAACTATGAAACTTTGTAGGCATTCTTGGAGAGTCCTAACTTCATATTCCAATCAATAAATAAGATAACAAGACCATAAACACAAAGAAACAACTCAGAGATATGATAACTAAGACATGATAGAATGAGAGAGTGGAGGACTTCTCTAGCTTTGAACAAGACTTGAATAACTCAAAATGAGTGTGATGGTTATCTCATGTCCCACCACTAAAGTTACTAGTGTACATTTACACTTTTGGTCATAACTATTTATTGATTCCACCTAAAAGTGATCCATACTTTTAGGAATTGATTTGAATTTTGAATTCAAATGAAGTCATGGTATTTGTCTCCCAATGTGTCCACAAGATTCTCTTCAAATATCTCCTTTGTTTTTGAACAAGATAAAACCTGACATTAACCTTAGAACTTCATCAATTGTATAATGATATGTTTATAAGATTAAACCTTAAATATTGAGAGAATTCCTAATGCATAAGTCAAAAACTTAGGCTTGCTTCATGCACCAACAAGTCTCTTGGCTCTCTAGAGGCAATGGTCTCCATACTCATGATACAAGAGATCAAGAATAATATCGAGTCATGTTTTCTAATGCCTACCATGTTGGTGCAAATGCCAAGCCTTCACACTTGGCTAGGCATTGAAGGAGCTACGTGCAAACATTTGAAGGACCACATGAACCCTTGCTTATAAATTTTTGATTATTAACTATTGTAAAAGTCATTTGACTTGGAAGAATATTGTAAGTCCACATATCTCATGGATTTTTGAGATCTAAAAGCTACAAATCTCATTTGGTAAAGTCACTCCTAACTTAGAGGAGTATTTTTAGGTGGAGCATCTATTTGAATTTCAAAATTCAAACTTGGAAAAGCCATTATAAAAGGAGGTTGTAATCTCACGGCCAAGTGAGCCCCCATTACTGAGCTTATTCATGATCATTTGTATATATTGAGTGGCTTGCATCATAGCCTACTATGATCACTATCATTAGGCATCATTTCTATGCCAATGATCATGTATATCATTGTTCTATAATACATTACATTATTGATTATCTCCACTCATTTCTTTGCCATGTCTACTCAGAATAGTGTACTTGTGATGCTCACATCTCTGTGATCCCTCCATCATTTTCCATGATCTATAACTTGTTGGAACAAGCTCAAAGTCTAATACAAGCTGGAAAAATTTGAATAAGATTTAGAAAATTGGGAGAAAATCACCTCAAAGTGCTCACTAGTCATTCTCTGTGTAGATCCTAAAAAGTCGGGGGTAAGACTTAAATTGCTAAATTGATTGCTCAGTGTGTAGTATATCCTTTTAAGTGATTTCACTTGGAATCATTAGCCCTCTAAGCTAATTTGATTCAACCAAAAGGAATTTTCATAAATTGCTACTATACTATGAGCATTGAGCAAAATATCTAGCAGGTGTCAAGACCAAAATAACAAGTTTTTTGTCACAAGCTAGTTGCAAAGTTATTTGTTTTGATTCAATTGTTTTAAGCATCGTCTCCAAAGTACATTGACACTTTATTTGCATCATTTGCAACCTAAGAGGGCCTACAACAGAACTCTAAAGTAAAATAGGGTAGGTACTAAGTAGGGTTTGGCAGTACAAACTCATTTCTTGTGGTATTCATCCATCTCATCCAAGAGTGGTATCAGAGCAAATTGAGATAAAATGGGAGATGGTTTCCCTTCTTTTATTGATAAATTGGATAGGAACAATTACCAAGCATGGTCCTTCAGGATGAAGAAATACTTACAAGGAAGGAGTCTCTATGGATACATATCAGGAGATGAGGAGATGCCCATGTTCAGAAGCAAAGGACAACCTACAAGAGAGGAGCTTGAAAGACTCAACTCATGGTCATACTTACTTAACTCTACCTCTGACCTTCTTCTTCCAAAGATGCATTAACAAGGTCATACTTACTTAGCTTCATTTGCTAAATTGATTGCTCAGTGTGTAGTCTATCATTTTAAGTGATTTCACTTGGAATCATTAGCTCTCTAAGCTAATTTGATTCACCCAAAATGAATTTTCATAATTGCTACTGTACTGTGAGCAGTGAGCAAAATATCCAGTAGGTATCGAGACCAAAATAGCAAGTTTTTGGTCACAAGCTAGTTGCAAAGTTATCTGTTTTGACTCAATTGTTTGAAGCATCATCTCCAAAGGACATTAATACTTTATTTGTGTCATTTGCAAGGTAACAGGGCCTACAACACAACTCTAAAGTAAAATAGGATAGGTACTAAGCAGGATTTGGCAGTACCAACTCATTTCTTGTGGTATTCATCCATCTCATCCAACATCCCATATTTGAGGGGAAATATGAGTAGACATCTTCTGTATAACCTTTGGGCTAGACCCTTGGATAGTGGCTTTAATCTTTAAGCACTGTTGTTTTAATGACTTTCATTAGATCCTTGAAGTTGGCTTATCGATTCTTGGTTTCAACTATGAACTCTTGGCTATTTATTTAATTGGAGCCTCTATTGAATGGTTTTTACCCTTCGGGTGAATTATCCTAAGGTATGAGAACCTTAGGCTTGGGAGAAGCTTCTCCCAAGTGCCACCTTGATTTGTACATGGAGGGAAGGTTTCAATTGAAATGGAAAGCATGTGACTAGCATTGGGAAAGTGTTTACATGAGGGACACTTGGAAGTGTCCTATGAGATGCACCCTTTGGACTTGTGGTATATGTATGGGCAGTGCTGGTTGGGTGGATACATACTCTCACTCTCAAAAGGTGGTCATTATCTTCATGGAGGAGTTTATAACACTGGTATATAAAGCTTTTATTCATGCGAGCATGATTTCTACTTCAATATTTCTCTAGCATTTTGTGTAGATATGTTTTTTTCCAAGTCTAGTTCTTGGAGGCCTTTGAAACTATGCCCATGCACATGATTTGTCCACATCCCGTGCTCTATGAAAAATCTTATCGGAAGGCCTAAATGAAGGATCTATTTGAGGGAGCTTAGCAAGGTCTATAGGGTGCTTGTCTACGAAGGAAGCAAGGGAAGAACCCCCCAACCAATGAGTGGCAAGAGAAGGCCGACCCCCAAGCACCCACACACATCTACTATATAAAACTAGAGAGCACTTTTGCAAGACTTTCTCTCCCTTTTGGAGTTGTGAGAAGGAAAAACAAAGCTTTTCTATTATAGATCTCTCGAAGTTGAGTTGCCATCCTATATGGATAAAGAAGAGCTCCAACAAAATCACACAAAAGTTTTTTCCACTTTCCTCTCTTTGCAAGCCAATTTTTCAACACATTTTGGAGGAACCAAAGAGCTACATGCTCATCTTGGACACCTTTTGGGAGCCATTTTTCAAGAAATACATCAAAACAACTCGTGAAACTTGTGAGATCCCACAAGGAGATTTCTTCATCATTTGCAAGTGAAGAAGCCTATGCAAATGTGTCCTAAAGGACTTAAGTAGTCACATCTATCTTCACCAAAACTTGGAGGTCAATGAAGGTTGACGGGCAATAGAGATCAATTTGTGGAACTTCAAAAATGGTCATAAACATGCTAATGGAGTCAGGACTTATTGAAAGGTGGCCCTAGATGACCTACAATGAGTAAAAAATTTGAAAATAGTTGCGGAAATGCCTCATTTGGATTACATCCTTCTATCCTTTTCGAATTAGGAATGGATATTATATTGCTTTCTTGTTCCAAAGAATTTATGAAGGAGGACTCATTTAACATTATTAACATGTTAATTGATGCACACAGGCAAGAGATAGATTATATACTAGGAAAGGGGTTAGAATAATAGAATTCACACCAGGGCTAAAAGAGAAGGGAAAACAAGAAGAACATGAGGTTCATATATATCAAGATCTGAATGGTTTGGATGTAAAAATAAATGATATCCAAGTGAGTATGTACATGGTTAGGGAAATCCAAACCTAGATGGAAACTCGATGCACTTCCATAAATGAAGTGAATGGGAAAATGGAGAAAATCTTAGGTATGCTGTGTCCAACTCAACCTATTCTTGTCCAAATGGGATCCTTGTCAATTCAACCAAGGAACCCATCGATGAGTAAAAGACTAGATTTTCCATTACCCATCCAAAGTAATATATCAGTTAGAAATACGGCCAAGGATTTGATCACAAATCCTCAACATACTAATTCCTTAAGATCTAGGATTCTTTCTTTTGTGATAGACTTTAAGCCACCTTAGTTCTTAGGAGATGAACAAAATATAAATAAAGATGTAGCCTTGACTTTTCTAAATCAATGGAAAGACTTACGTCAACTCAAAAGTGTTGGTGCATTTTACCCAAGCCTACATGCTTGATATGCTTGATATGATGTTCATTTGTATCCATATGTGTAGACATATGAACACCTCTTGTAAAAGAGCACATTTTATCTCTTGTAATTGTGAAAAAGAAAAAAAGAAAAAGAATGGTTTATGTAATCCATGATGTAAAAGCAAAGTCGTGGCTCTAACTACCTAAAACCACGAATTAGTGAGCTTAGGGAATATTTCCTAACTTTGGAGATCACTTTTAGGTGGAGCCATTCAAATTCGAATTCAAAACTCCCTCCAAGAATAGGTATAAAAAGAGCAAGAAGGAAGAGGCGATTAGAAAGCCTTATGCGTGACCACTTCATGTCATTTTGTAGAGATTGAAGAGCTTACTTCATAGCTCTATCATTATACTCCCATTGTGCAAATATTCATTGCCAATGTGGTTGTAATCATATGTGAATTTATACATTCATCATTCTCTACTTCTCTGTTTTGTTCTCTGCTATACTCACTCACAGCAGTAACTTCAGAAGCTCATAACTCGAGCTATACTCATCCATTTTCAGTGTTTTAACGTGCATCGGATAGCTCTCAAATTCTAGTTTTTGATGTAAATTTTCATGGTCATTGGATTTGTATTCTGGGAGAAATATTCATTTCACTGCTCACTGGTCTATCTCTGCAGAGCCTTGAGAATGGCAAGCATGTTCTAGATTTTGTTAAAAGTTGTTCTCAGTCCTCAGTTGATCATTTGAAGTGTTTTAACTTGGATTAGCAAGCTTGCTAAGTCTATTTGCTATGCCCAAAATTAATTTATCTAATTCCTACCAGGTTGAGAGCACTGTTCATTTGTTCTAGCAAGTGTATGTCCAAAAATAGCAAGTTTTGAGAGCTAGTAATTTTGTAACTAGTCTGTCTTGACTTAAACTTTTGAGATACATGTTCCAAAGTACTTGGCTGATATTTTGGTGGATTTAGGAAGCACAAAGGTTCTACTAATCAACTTTGAAGTCTCAGTTGGCTGCTGTGAAGTCGGTTGTAGTAGCACCAACTCATCTTCGGATTGCATCCACCATCTCTCTTCACCAAAAGTACTCTTGAATCCTACCAAGTCTTAGAAACTAGGTTGTCCTTGGCCCAAAAGGCTATAAGTTGTGGATGAGAAGGAATCTTAGAGGATTTGTGAAAATTGGAGCCAATTTGAAGAACTCTTTAAAAAAGAGTTCTTACAAGAGAATGAGGAAGAAGGTAACTAGGAAGAATGGGTCAAGGTCCTTCAACAAGGATGTCCCCTCTCCTTATACATTTATCATTATAGAGAAATAGTTCTCAATCTTAAAAATTGGATGGTTTTCATAAATTAAGGGGTTTTCTTTGTGTCCTCAATAAGGTGATTAAACATGAAGTGAAGAGAAGTGCCCCTAAGATTTTGGAAGACATGATAAAGTTAGCACAAATCTATGAAGATCATGTTAAGATTGGGGCACAACAGCTCCTATCGATGAGAATAAAGACTCTAAAAGAAATAAATGAAAAATAAGCACTTTTAAGAGAGAGGATATCAAGAACCCTTGAGTTTCATGGCCAATATTTGACTTGGAGTTCAAGAGAAGGCAAAGAATGAAAACCTTTGCTTCAAGTGCTTAAATCTAGGAAATTTAAGTACAAGTTGTACTGGTAGGGTGCACTATAAAACTACCCGTGAGAAAAAAGTAAAAGAGAAGACAGGATTCTAGCTAATCAAAACTTTAAACATCAAAACTAGTAAATTTTGGGAAAAACTAGAATATATGCACGAAGATTGCACACACCAATGTCATTTGCTTGATTTTGTATGGGTCCAAAATCAATTTAAACCACATGAATTAGTCAAACACCATGTGTAACAGTCATGATAGATGATTTGACCACCCATGACATCCTTAATTACTCATTACTAAAGAAGTTAAGGTTGCCCCATCAAAATTCCCCACATCAATATGTAGCATACATAATACAAAGACAATATAAGAAATTCTAGGACACTACGATATGTGGTCTTGAAATCAATTTTGAAGCATGCAAAGATAAACTTGACTTCTTGATCATGCATATGGAAATGACTGATGTGGTGTTGGGTAGGGAATGGCTTTGGGGTTTAGGAAGGTCACTAAAGAGAATTTATCTTTTGAATACTTTGGAATTTGAAAGAACTGCTATCCATTATTTGATTCAAGGGGAGCAAGACGTGCCAAATGTGAAGAGAGATGGTGGATGCAATCCGAAGATGAGTTGGTGCTGCTACAACCGGCTTCACACCAGCCAACTGAGACTTCAGAGTTGATTAGTAGAACCTTTGAGCTTCCTAAATCGACCAAAATATCAGCCAAGTACTTTGGAACATGTATCTTAAAAGTTTCACTCAAGAAAGACTAGTTGCAAGATGACTAGCTCCCAAAACTTGCTATTTTTATACATACACCTATTGGAAAAAATGAAAAGTGCTCTCAACCTCGTAAGAATTAGAATAATTTCTTTTGGACATAGCCAATAGACTTAGGTATCTTGCTATTCCAAGTTAAAACACTTAAAATGATAAATTGAGCACTGAGAACCAAATTCATCAACATCAGGAACATGCCCCCCGTCTCGGGGCTTTGCAGAGATAGACGAGTGAGCAGTAAAATGCAGATATCTCCCAAACTATAAATCCAATGACAATACAATTTTGTATGCAAAAACTAGATGCTGAGAGAAATCCAACGCACATTAAAACTCTGAAAAGGTTGAGTATAGCTTGCGATATGAGCTTCTAAAGTTACTGCTCTAAGTGAGTATAGTAGAGAACAAAAGAGAGAAGTAGAGAATGATGAATGTATAAATTCACATATGCTTACAACCACATTGGCAATGAATATTTGCACAATGGGAGTAGAATGATAGAGCTATGGAGTAAGCTCTTCAATCTCAACAAAATGACATGAAGTGGTCACGTACAAGGCTTGCTAATCACCTCTTCCTTCTTGCTCTTTTTATAGCTAAGGCCTATTCAGGAAAAATGGGAATTACACAGGATTTTGAGACAGCTCTTTGTGTCCCAATGTTTTAGTTTTCGACTCATTCACACACTACAACATGTTATTATCTCTTGATTGGAGTATATCAAATTGGCACTTTAATATTGAGGATAATTTTATTATAAATGGGGCATCAAGGTTGGGCTCAAACTTAAGAATTTAACATTGTAAGTAGTACAAATAGGACTTGAATAATTCCCAGATTTCTTGAATAGGCCTTAGCTACTCTTGGAGAGAGTTTTGAACTCGCATTCGAGTGGTTCCACCTAAAAGTGATCCCCAAAGTTAGGAAATATTCCCTCAGCTCATTAATTCGTGGTTTTAGGTAGTTAGAGCCACGAGTTTGCTTTTTACATCATGGATGAGGTAAGCCATTTTTTCCTTTTTTTTTTTGCAATTACAAGAGATAAAATGTTCTCTTTTACAAGAGGTGTTCACATGACTACACATATGAACATAAATCAAATAATATCAAGCATGTGGGCTTGCCTAAAATGCACCAACAACTCCCCCTCAAGCCTAAAATGCTTGGCCTCCAAATATATCTTCAATTGTCATTGATTTCCTGCAAGCCAATCATCAACTTGAATCTACTTAACTCTGTACCATCAAGAGCTTTAGTCAACATGTCTGCACATTGCATATCTTTAGAGACATATGATAGTTGAATATCCTTGCTCATTAGCTTCTCCCTTACATAATGGTAGTGGACTTCAATATGCTTGGTTCTAGCATGGTATACCGGATTAGCTGCAAGATGTAGTGAGCTTGTGTTGTCACCAAAAATGTGAGATGTTGAAGAATGAAGTCCAAGATTTGTATACAAAGACTTTAACCACATGATTTCTTGAGTTGCATTAGCCAAAACTCTATATTCGGCTTCAGTAGAAGATACTGCCATGGTTGGTTGCTTCTTGGATGACCAAGAAATGATTTTTAACCTGCAAATGATACAATGATACATATCCGGATGTGCTTCTCCTATTATCTCTAGATCCAGCCCAATCTGCATCTGAGTAGACCTTTAGCTCAATATCTGAAGTAAATGAATAAAACAAACCTTCATTCATGGTCCCCTTTAGGTACTTGATGACTCTCTTGGCCGCTTCCATATGTGGTCTTCTAGGCTTATGCATAAAGTGACTCAATATGCTAACACTATAGCATATATCCACCCTTGTGAGTGTTGCATAGTTCAAACTTCCAACCAAGCTTTGATAGCTTGTGATGTCTTCAATTGGCTCTCCTTCATAAGCACTAAGCTTATGATTTTCCTCCATAGGTGTATCTGCACACTTGGTGTTTTCCATCTTGAACTTCATAAGCATGTCATGCACATACTTCCTTTGTGTGATGTATATACTTGAACCTGTTTAGATTAAGCCCAATCCAAGAAAATAAGTGAGTGGTCCGAGGTCACTTATTTTGAACTCCTCCTTCATTTGAGTCTTTACCTATTTGATTCCTTCAGGATCATTGTCTGTGATAATAATATCATCAATATACACACATAAATAGATCACTTCAAATCCATTCCTCTTTATGAACAAAGAGGTATCCACCTTGCTAGCTTTGAATCCTTGGTCTTGCAAATAAGTCACCAATATAAAATTCCAAGCTCTTGGAGCTTGCTTCAATCCATACAAGGCTTTCTTTAATTTGCATACATAGTTAGGATGATGTGCATCCTCATATCCAGGAGGTTGTGCCATATACACTTCCTCTGAAATCTATCCATTTAAGAAAGCATTCTTTACATCAAGTTGATAGAGCTTCCAATTTCTAGATGCAACAAGACTAATGATAACCCTAATTGTAGGCATTTTTTCAACAAGAGAGAAGGTCTCCTTATAATCAATATCGTGGCTTTGAGCAAACCCTTCAGCAACTAACCTTGCTTTGTGTCTATTTATAGTTCCATTTGGATTCCTCTTGATTTTGTATATCCATCGAGATCCAATTACCTTCATAGATGGCTTGTTAGGTACAAGCTCCCAAGTGTCATTCTCCTTTAAGGCTTCCATTTCTTCATCCATTGCATCTCTCCAAGCTTTCTTGCTTTGTGCTTCTTTGAATGTGGTAGGTTCTTCATTGGTTGAATCCTTTGCAATGTAGATTGAGTGCTCTTCCATAGCTTTAGTCTTTCCAAGTCTTCTAGGTCAATCTTCGAATCACTTTCTTCCATCTTTGCTTTACCTTTGCTCTTCCATAGCTTTAGTCTTTCCAAGTCTTCTAGGTCAATCTCCGAATCACTTTCTTCCATTTGCTTTGGCTCCTTTGGTTGAAGTGATGGAAAATCTTCATCCATGTCATAAGGCAGCTTCACTTTCCTGTCATCATCAAACCATGATTCGTTCTCATCAAAAATTACATCTCTACTCACAGAAAATCCTTTATTGGTTGGATTGTACAATCTATATCCTTTTTGGTTTTGGTCATAACCAATGAATATGCACTTCTCTGCTTTGGGATCTAATTTCCCTCTTACTTGAGAAGGAATGTGAGCATAGGCTAAGCATCCAAAGATTTTACAATGCTCTAAACTAGGTCTTCTTCCATTCCACATTTCATACAGAGTGATTCCATCTAGTGACTTAGATGGGAGTCTATTTATGAGATATGTGGCTGTAGAAACAACCTCAAACCATAGGTAGTTTGGCAATCCCTTTTCATTGAGCATGGACCTTGCAACTTCAACTATAGCTCTATTTCTCCTCTCTGCTACACCATTGAGTTCGGGTGCATACCTTGTAGTGACTTCCCTTTTAATGCCTCTTTCATGCAAGAAGGCATCAAATTCAGAAGAGAAGTATTATCCTCCACCATCTGATCTGAGTCTTTTCAAAGTCCTACCTGTTTGGTTTTCAAAAAGAGCAACATACTTCTTAAAGCAATTAAAAACTTCATCCTTGTGCTTCATTGAAAAACAGAATGGTCCACATGCTACAATCATCTATGAAAGACACATAATATCTTGAGCCTGATATAGATGGCTCCTTACTTGGACCCCACACATCCATGTGCACTAGATCCATAGGATTTTGATACACATATCCCTTCTTATTGAAAGGTTGTCTATGAGTCTTGCCGAGTTGACAAGCTTCACACTTATAAATCATGTGTTGCCTTGTGATATTAGGCAAACCAAGTACACTTTGGTCCCTGCAAATTTTTTTGAGTGTCCTCTCACCAATGTGAGCAAGCCTTTTGTGCCATATCTCCAACTCTGTGAGAGTTTGAGATCCATTGCTAAACAAAGCTATGTTCTTTGTATCTTCCACTTCAAAAGTGAAAAGCCTTCCTGTCTTTTCTCCTTTGGCAATCCTTCTAAAGCCTTGCCTTGGGTCTTCAACATATGCTCCAAATCTGTTGAATCTAACGTGCAATCCATTTTCAACAATCTGTCCAACACTTATTAAATTTTTGGTAATTGTAGGGACATACAAGACTTTGCTTAAGAGGTTCATATTCCCATCTGATCTCTTCACATTACCTATCTTCTCCACAGAGTGCTTTGTATCATCTCCTGTTTGCACTTCATGTTTGTTTTGAGGATCTTCCAAATCAAAAAGTAAAGCCACATTTCCTGCTACATGGTTTGAGCATCCTGAAGCAATGTAAAAGATGTGATCATCATCCTTACCCTTCTTCACTGATAGATTCATAATCAATAATGAATCTTCTTGAATTTGGTCTTGTGCATAGTTATTGTAATCTCTTCTTCCTCTATGGCCACTTTGATAGATTTTGTTGTTGTAATTGTTGTTGTAGTAGTTTTTGTTGTAGCCTCCATTGTATCTACCTCTATTTGATCCATATCGACCTCTATTGAATCCTCTTCCTCTTGAGTTCCTCAGGTTCCTGAAACATTCCTTGGTAGTATGATTAGATAAGCCACATATATTGCAAGGTTGAGATGATTGGAATCTCCCCCTGCCTTGCTTTCCACCTCTACCTCTTCCTCTAGCTCTTCCTCTACCTGCAAAGTTTTCTTGGAAAGAGCTACCTTCATCTTCATTCTTCCTATTCTTTGACTTGTCCTTGACCTTAGCTTTATCAGAATATAAGGCAAAAGTTTGATTACCTCTTGAGAACTCACCACCTTTCCTAATCTTTGCTTCATGAGTGAAGAGTTGGCCCATGGGTGTGTTGAGGTCGGGTACATGCATATCCATGTATAAATCCATGGCTGTTGTGAAGGACTCCCACTTGTCATCTGCTTTGATTCCCATTTATGATTTGTCTAATGATTTGCTCCTCTTCAATTACCTCTCCAATGCTTCCAAGTTGGTCAGAAATCTCCTTCATCTTTGTGACAACACTTTGCTTCGGGCTTTTCTTCATTGTTGTGAACTCCATCCACAATTGGTTTTTCCTTGCTCGAGTGTTGGAGGAGAAGAAAGAAGCAAGTGCATTCCAGGTCTCTCTTGATGTCTTGAATTCCTTGACATGAGGTAAAAGAAAATCAGAGATTGAGTTTAGAATATAGGACCTTGCAAGTGAATCCTTCGAACACCAATTTGAAAGTCTTTCCACTTCTTCATGTGATGGTTTCCCTTTGTTCCTCATGGTTGGAATTGCTTCATCTCTAGATATGAATCCATATAGATTCCTCCCTTGAAGGTAAGCCTCCATCCTTAGAGACCATGATGGGCAGTTGTTTTGATCCAATTTGTCAACTGTTGATGGAAATCCATCTCCTATGTTGCTTCACTACGCTCTGATACCACTGTGAAGAGAGATGGTGGATGCAATCCGAAGATGAGTTGGTGCTACTACAACCGGCTTCACACCAGCTAACTGAGACTTTAGAGTTGATTAGTAGACCCTTTGGGCTTCCTAAATCCACCAAAATATCAGCCAAGTACCTTGGAACATGTATCTTAAAAGTTTCACTCAAGACAAACTAGTTGCAAGATGACTAGCTCCCAAAACTTGCTATTTTTATACATACACCTGCTAGAAAAAATGAACAGTGCTCTCAACCTGGTAGGAATTAGAATAATTCCTTTTGGACATAGCAAACAAACTTAAGTAGCTTGCTATTCTGAGTTAAAACACTTCAAACGATAAACTGAGCATTGAGAACCAAATTCATCAATATCAGGAACATGCCTGCCATTCTCGGGGCTCTGCAGAGATAGACTAGTGAGTAGTAAAATGCAGATATCTCCCAAACTATAAATACCATGACTAAAATTTTGTATGCACAAAACTAGATGGTGAGAGAAATCCAACACACATTAAAACTCTGAAAAGGTTGAGTATAGCTTGCGATATGAGCTTCTGAAGTTACTACTCTGAGTGAGTATAGCAGAGAACAAAACAGAGAAGTAGAGAATGATGAATGTATAAATTCACATATGATTACAACCACATTGGCAATGAATATTTGCACAATGAGAGTAGAATGATAGAGATATGGAGTAAGCTCTTCAATCTCTACAAAATGACATGAAGTGGTCGCATACAAGGCTCGCTAATCGCCTCTTCCTTCTTGCTCTTTTTATAGCTACTCTTGGAGGGAGTTTTGAATTCGCATTCGAGTGGTTCCACCTAAAAGTGATCCCCAAAGTTAGGAAATATTCCCTCAACTCACTAATTCGTGGTTTTCGGTTTTAGAGCCATGAGTTTGCTTTTTACATCATGGACGAGGTAAGCCATTCTTTTTCTTTTTTCTTTTTCACAATTACAAGAGATAAAATGTACTCTTTTACAAGAGGTGTTCACATGACTACACATATGAACATAAATCAAATAATATCAAGCATGTAAGCTTGGAGAAAATGCATCAACACCAAATACTCCTCTGATCTCAAGCATCGAAGTGAAAAAGATTGTAAATGCTCATAAAGTTGAAGTGTTTAATGAATAATTATTGAGATGTTTTATTAGAAGAACTTTGCTTTGGCTTACCTCCTCCTTATGGGCAAGTCGATCATGCTATATACTTGCTCCCATGTACTACATATATATGTAAAACTCCCTATCTACTCCCATATTCCCAACAAGCTGAAGTGGAAAGGAAATTGAAAGAATACATGTATAGAGGATTCATTCAACATAGGCAATCTCCTTGGTTAGCACCTATCCTCTTGGTTAAGAAAAAGGATCAATCAATTAGATTTCATATTGATTATTGAGATTTGCATAGAGTTTCAATAAAGAATAAATATAGAATGACTTAGGTAGATGATATGTTTGATCAATTGAAGGGAGCAAAGATATTCTCAAAGCTTGATTTTCAATAAGGATATCACTAGATAATTGAAGATGTCCCTAAGATAGCTTCCAAAAATAGATACAAGAATTTTGAATTTTTATTTATGCCTTTTGGACTAACGAATGGCCCACCCACATTCATGACTTTGATGAACACAATCCTAAGACCTTACTTAAGAAAATTCATAGTTGAAATCCTTGATGGATTGTTATCTATAGTCAAGACATAAAATGCCCATTTGGATCATTTGGAAAAGATATTCCAAGTTCTAAGAGAGAACAAGTTTTATAGTAAAGATTCTAAGTGTGAATTATTTTCAACAAAAATCATGTATCTTGGGCAATTATATCTGGGATCTTGAAAAGTTCCAAGTTATTCTTAGCTGGCCACACCCTAAAACTATTATAGAACTTCAAAGCTATTTAGGGTTAGCAAGATACTACAAAAAGTTTGTACCAAACTTTACTAAGATCTCAATTCCTTTATTTGAAAAGTTAGAGGGAAAGCCCAAAAGTCTTACTCGGGATAGACAACATGCTAAAAGTATGGAAAGAAACTTAGCATAGGACTTGGTTCTACAAATAGTAGATCCAAATTAAGCCTTTGTGGTTGAAATGGATGCAAGTGAATTGGCCATTGAAGCTATGTTGAATCAAAATGGTTGGCCAATCGCTTTTGAAAGAGAAAAACTAAACTCAGCTCAAAGAAATTATTTTGCCTATTAGAAAGAGCTTTATGCCATTGTGCATGCTCTAAAGAAATGGAGACATTACTTGTTTGGTGCCAAAGTGACTATAGTTTTTGATGAAGCAAGTATAAAGTGGTCTACAAACCAATTCAAGTTAACGAGTAGAAAGGTTAGATGGATCGATTAATCCAAGAGTTTGACTATGAACTCAAATATTGAAGAGGGAAATTTAATGTAGTTGCAGATGGATTAATCCATATGCCTATGTTTATTTCTTTGAGTCATACAGATCTCCAATGACTTATTAGAATTGATGAAATGTCAGTATTAAGAAGATACAAGTTTTAAAGAAGCTTGGGAAAAGGTTCTATACCAAGGTACTAGCTTACCATCAAACAATAATTTTAAACATTATACTATTCAAGATAAATATCTATTATACAGAGGAAAATTATGTGTACTTTGTGAGAAAAAACTTAGAAGGAAGATTTGTTTTGAGTGCCATGATGCCCTTAATGCCAGTCATCCAAGAATCAACAAAACTTATGTCATCTAGGAATCAACAAAACTTATGAATTAGCCAAAAGGCAACTTTATTGGACAACTATACATAACAATGTACACGATTATGTACTTAAATATACAAAATATCAAGTAAATAAAGCAAAGAAGTTCAAGATAGGAGTTCTATTGCACAATTTGGAAATTCCCAATGGTAAATGAAAAAGTATCTCCAATATGGATTTTATTAGAGGCTATCCTGGAACCCAAAAGGGACATGATGCAATTTGGGTTATGGCCGATTGTTTGAACAAAATGTCTTGTTTCATTCTTACTCAAACTACAATTAAGACTCTAGAATTAGCTAGGACAATTGTGGAACATCTCTATCAACTCTATGGTCTATCACAAGTTATAGTGTTAGATAGATATAGAAAGCTCACTGGTCATTTTTGGAGAGATATTTTTAGTAGGTTAGATACAAAGCTAATATGAGCACAATCGAGCATCCACAAACAAATGGGAAAACAAAAAGTGTCAACCAAATACTTGAAGATATGTTACAAACTTATGTATCTTCAAACAAATAGATTTGGAAGACTATTTACCTTTACCTAATTTTGTTTACAATAGTGCTAAGCATTCAACAATTGAATATAGTCCCTTCATGTTAATGTCTAGGTTCCATCCATGAGCCCCACATGCAATCAGATTGAAAAGTAAGAAAATCCAAGCAGCCAAAGATTTTATGGAATACATGAACTTTAAGTTGAAAGTAGCTAAAGAAAACTTGAGGAAAGCTCATGATAGAGCTGAAGTAAATAGCAACCCTGAGTGGTGAGATATTTCATTTCAAGTTTGAGACCAAGTTTATTTAAAGGTTCTTGAGAGATTTCAAACTCTAAAAATAGGACCTTGTCCTAATCTATCCTAAAGATATTGTAGCCCTTTCAAGATTCTTAGAATGGTTGGGAATTTGGCTTATGAGTTAAAGATTTTAGAAAATTATCTGCATCATCAAGTATTTCATGTTATTAGATTGAAAAGGAAACTAACTCAAAAAGAAAATCTTGTATCTTCAGATACAATAGTCCAAACAATCTTCCTTCAAAACATCCCTCATGCACTAGAGAAAATATTATGCACTTGAGATAAAAAGACAAGGAATCATTTATATAAAGGGTGCTAGTTAAATTTTAGGATGGGATAGAAGAAAGTGTCACTTGGGAACATGTAATTTCCATTGATAAAAGATTTCCCTCTTTTTCAACGACAATTTAAAGGGGAAAATATTTGAGACTAAGTCTATGATCAACGAAATTGATAGTGATGCATGGAGGAATACTCGATACATTGCATACATTTTCAAGGAAAAAAATATTCAAAGGGAGGAGGAATGTTGTATAAACCTTTGGTTAAACCCTTGGTTGATGGATTTAATCCTTAAGAACCCTTGGTTTATCTACTTGGGTTAGACTTTTAAGTTGGGTTACAAATTCTTGGTTTTAATCCTGGTATGAACCCTTGGCAATTTAATTAATTAGAGTCTCTATTAAATGGCTTTTACCCTTAGGATCAATTATCCTGAGGTATAAGAACCTTAGGTTTGGGATTCTCCCAAGTGTAACCTTGATTTGTATGTGAAGGGAAAGCTTCAATAGAAATAGTAGACATGTGATTAGCCTTGGGAAAGTGTCCATATGAGGGACACTTGGAAGTGTCCTATAACGTGCACCCTTTGGACTTGTGGTATATATATGGGTGGGGTTGGCTGGGTGGATATGTACTCTCACTCTCACAAGGTGGTCATTATCTTCAAGTAGGGCTTTATGGCAACACCCTAAGAAGCTACTTGAAGTGATCGACAATCAGCTCACAAATTTTCATATCATAAGAGCATTTTGTGCCATTGTTATTGATCATTCTTGGAAGAATTTCATTGTTTTGTTTCTTCTTAAGGATTCTACACATTTCTTTATATGGTGTATTGCAAGCAACGTTTCTCTAAGAATATTCCTCCTAAATTCATGAAATAACTTGGTATAGCTCACTTATAGTTCATTTGAAAGTGTGCAAAAGGTCCTAGGTTAGTTGCTACTAGGATGTGAGCTCTAAGTAAAACATTGAATGTCTTCTTCCATAAATAGAAGGTTTTCCCTAAGTGCTTTGTACACAAATTATCTATTTTGACATAGTGTTTTGGAAATGATGTTTCAAAGTACTATGACAATCTAAATGCATATGTCGGAAGTTTAGTGAGTCTATTAAGTTTCTCTAGAAATAGTTAGGCTGGTCTAGAGTAGGATTTTTCCAAGACCCTCTCATCTCTGCACATTATCCATCACTTCTCACAATGGTATCAAAGCATAGATTAGAAATTATGGGTGATGGATTCCCCTCATCTACTTAAAATTGGATCAAACCAACTATTGAGCATTGTCTCAAAGGATGGAGGCTTACTTGCAAGGGAGAAACATGTATGGATATATCTTAGGAGATGAGATGATGTTTGTACTTAGAAACAAAGGACAACCAACTCAACAGGAGCAAGAAACGTTGAATACATGGTGTGCAAAGGATGCTTTAGCAAGATCATGCATTCTAAACTCTATCTCTAATTTCTGACTTCCTCATATTAGGAATTTTAAGACCTCTCAAGAGACATGGAATGCTTTTAAAGCATTCTTCTCCTAAAGTACTAAAACTAGGAAGAACCAATTATGGATGGAGTTCACACACTCAAGAAGATGTCCAAGCAAAGTGTGACTGATTTGATCACCAAGATGAAGGAAATTGTAGATAAACTTGGGACAACCATGGATCAATACACGGATATGAAAGTGCCGAATTTCAAACCACTCATGGGAAAATCTTCACTCATGAATCCAAACTCATGAAGGATGGTGAGAACAAGAATGGAATTCAATCCTCTACCCTTATACAATAATGAAGGCAAGGATAACAAAGGAAAATGTAAAAACTCTGATGATGAAGGAAGCACTTCCCAACCCAACTTTGCAGGTAAAGGTTGAAACTCAAGAGGAAGAGGTAGTGGAGGTAGACAAGGGAAGGGGAGAGCTCAAAGCTCCTCACCTTGTTTCATATGTGGTCTATCAAATCACATCATAGAGCATTGCTATAGAAATCTAGGGAATTAGAGAGGAAGAGGATACAATAGAGGTGATTATGGAGCTTCAAGAGGCAAGTACAAAAATTCATATGGATACAAAAATAATTCCTACAATAAAAACAACCATCAAGGAGAATACAAAGAAAGGAGAGACTAAAAAACTTACAAATGATCAAGCTCAAGAAGATTCACTTTGACTTATGAAAAAGACAATGAAGGAAGGTGATTCTAATGAGCATGTATTCTACATTGACTCTTGAAGATCAAACCATGTGGTAGGAAATGTAGCCTTGCGCTCAGACTTGGAGGATCCAAAGAACATGCATGAGGTCCAAACAAGTGATGAAACAAGAAATCCAATGAAGAAGATAGGGAATGTGAAGACCTCCAACGGTAATATGAATCTGTTAAGCAAAGTTCTTTATGTGCCAACTATTACAAAAAATCTTATGTGTAGGGAAGATTGTGGAGAAAGGCTTGTAGGTGAGATTCACTAAGCATGGAGCCTATGTAGAGGATCCATTTTAAGGTTTTAAGAAGATGGCAAAAGGCGAGAAAACAAGTAGATTGTTCACACTTGAACTCCAAGACACAAGAACATTGCCTTGTTCAGTTATGGCACCCAAAATTTATTTGAGCTTGAGGTTTGGCATAAGAGGTTAGCTCACATTGGAGAAAGAGCCCTCAAACAAATCAATAGAGATCAGAGTGTGCTTGGGCTACCCAATATCTCAAAGCAACACATGATATACAAGTGTAGTGCATGTCAATTTGGAAAAATCACACAGGCAACCATTCACCAAGAAAGGATACATATATGGAGACCTTCTAGAGATTATTTACATACATGTTTGGGAACCAAGCAAAGCACCATCAATATCAGGATCAAGGTATTATGTGTCATTTATAGATGAGAGTTACATACTAGATGTCTTGGAAAAAAAGAAAACACTGAATTTTGTATCATGCACTTCTTACACTGAGAACCGAAAGACTCAGGGGGCCTGGGTATTTTGGATATCGTTGGGTTGGTATTTTGGATATCGTTGGGTTTATCAAGGCTTGGAGCAATAGTGAGTCCTCTTGGGCTAAATTGATCTTCAGAAACATGAAAGACCTTACCTTAGTCAGCTATCCTAGTTGGAAGGACATAGGGATCCTCACACTTTTGTTCTCCCCCCACCCAATGTCCCCTAAAGGCTCTAGCCTCATGTGTTCCTTATGGAAGAGTTGGAACAAGGCCAAACAATTCATCAGAATCATTGATGAGTGGAAGTGGGCGGCTGGGATAAGACAAAATGACTCAAACTGGTTCCCGATCAATGGCATTAGGGGGTGGAGTCATGGAACCTCCAAATTGCTAAGCGGTTATGGAACAAGGGGTTCAAGCAATGGAAACAGCTCTCGAAATAAGAGACCGGCCAGTGGATCAGGTTCAAAGACTTAGACCGAAGATATAGAGTTACCCTCAAGGAATGGACTCTTCTTCAAGGCAGATGTTTAGCATGGGACTGCTCAAATACCCACCTTCTCTATGGACAGGATCTTCCCTGCCCGGAGGGCCTCAAATGGAGCAATGGTAGGAAACTATCCAGTATCCCCAACTTCAAAGAGAGCTCAGATGTTCATTACACCCTCAACAAGATGTGGTGCCTTTCTTGGACCAAACTTCGATGGGAACTTAAGTTCATGTCTATTTGGCACCCCCTAATTGAGATAAAAAAGTCCGTTCTCATGTGGCAGATCCTGCATAAGGGTATCTGGTCCAATGCAAGGGCTAACAAAATTTGTGGGGTTCCACCTTGGTGCAAGAGGTGCCATCGATGCATCAAAGATTTGGTTCACCTTTTCTTTGATTGCCTCAAGTCCCGTGTTATCTGGCATCACGTGACGTGGGTTTTAAGACTCACGAACCAAATCAATTGGAAACAGGCTTTGCTAGGGGAGGTTGTTGGATGCTCATCAAGGCTGTGGAATGCCATCAGGGGTGAGACTCTTTGGGAGATTTGGAGGGAGCGATGTGCTGTCAATTTTGAACAAACTCCAAAGGAATGGTCGATTGAGAAATCCTTGTTTTTTCTAGGAAAAAGAATCTCCCGTGATAATAGATCCCCATTGTTTAGGCACCATTGTATTTATGTCCTCGAAGATAACAAGCTGAAACCCAAATGGATCCTGCATGAGGGAGATGATAGATTTATATGCCTCATTTGTAATGCCCTCTAGCTCACCGAACTTGTCCCCTGCATTGTGGGATTTGGGGGGTCCCATGGACACTAGTCCCATTCACCTGTAAATTTTCTCTTTTATTCTAATTAAAGTCCGGGAGAATAGGCGAAGGCTGAAATTCCTTTTATTAAAAAAAAAAAACTCGAGAGGAGGAGAAGTGACAGGACTCCGCTTTGTGATTCTGGGAGCCACACAGGCATTGCGGAAGTAACTCACAGCCCTTCAACTCTTCTTTCAGAAATGTATTCTACCAAGATGAGAGCAACGAGTGAGAGCAACACATTGGAGAACGATACTGCACTGGTAACTATTTTTTTTTTGTAGAGGCAACAAGAAAAAGGTTTAAATTAATGAAGGATATACATTGTACAGGGGGCAAGATATGCACCCCACCCACCAAAAAAGGTCAGGTTATAAGTTACACATCATGAAAAATCTTTTAGGGCTATACAACTCAAGAATCGGGGTTTTCCACCTAGAGGGAGGGTAAGAGGAAACAATTTCTTGTTTGTAAATACAACCATGGGGAGCATCCCTAATAGCTTTGAGGCAGTCAAAACCAGAACAGTACAAGTCTTTACGCAAGATGAACTAAGCAGTTTGGAGGTTGATTTTCTGGTGGTGAACACAGACATTCCTACTCCTCCATATGGTCCAAAGAATGGAACCCCTCCATAAGTTCCATAGTACTAAATCATATCTACACAGCATCCCAATAGAATTTCCATAGAAGAAAGAGGACCTCTGTTCCTGAAGGTGATAACCTTGTTGATGAAATTCCAAAAATGCTTGGCCATATAACAATCCTTAAATAGGTAGGGTAAATCCTCCACCCTACCACAATGTATACAAAGACCTTCATTAGATTTAAACTTTTTTAACTCTTGTGCCTATCTAGAGACCATTGTGTATAATCAGCCATTATAGCACCGAGTGCTTGTTACACTTGGAAAAAGCCTAGATACTTTGGAATCTATATCTCCATTGGTAGGTGGACCAACCTAAGTTCCATCTTTTGTTCAGCTTGTCTTTGATATCCTCAATTGAGTTATAACTTTTGAATTTCTTCAGGATGGGAGCAATGACTTCATCCATTGTGATCAGCTTTCCACAGCAGTCCCTTAGCTTGTTTTTGAGCAAGTCCCTCCTTTGTCGAAGCACCTGTTTACAAACAGAGGAGATGTTAGTCTGAGCATTAATAGCATCATCAATCACAGGGTTATCTTGGTTGTTAGTCGGCCGCCGGAGTGGGACAGATGTAACGGATGTCAGATGTAACGGATGTCAGATGTAACGGATGTCAGATGTAACGGATGTCAGATGTAACGGATGTCAGATGTAACGGATGTCAGATGTAATGGATTTTTTTGAAACACGCGCGAAAAGTTGTTACGTGCATCTTGTAAAATCTTTATAAAGCAATGTAAAGATAATGGTAAAAAAAGAAGAAAAAGGGGGGGACGTTTTTTTGGAATTGCCAGACTGGTCGTCTGAATGTTTTATGAGAACATTGTTTAACACTGTTGTGAATTCTTGAGTACTGTTGTTGTTGAGTACGCTCCGCATCGTCTGCTCATACTGTAGTTCACCGTAATGAGTGTTGAAGTAACGGATTGTGTGTCTGATTACTGTCGCCGTGTTGCGTTGTTGTGTGTTCGTCAGTTGTTTAAGTACTCTAAATCGTTTTGAGTAGCTATATTATTGTGTGAGTCGAATAGGCAACTTGAAGCGTTGCTGTAGTGTGTTCTGTTTGTTCTACCTGATTCATCGCATTCGGTATTATTATTTGTTGACCCCGAATACGAGAAAGAGCTAGTACCTTCAGTAAACGTAAACCTTTATCTGAAGATAACTATAAAGTGTTGTGGCGAATGAATCTGTCGGCTATAGTGTTCTCTCTGGTTGATTTACTACATACTGTTGAGTTTGTGTGAGTATGATATTCTGCACCTAAGAACGTTGTGTAGAAGTTGTGCTAGTGTTGACGTGCACTAGTACAGTATTCTCGATAACTCTACTATTAATTGTGAGTATTGTCGTGGTAGAGATCGGACTACTGCTCTGTTCCAATAGCAGGTCAGTCTGAAAAGCTTGGCACCCAAGTACATAGAAATCGAGTATTGTCCATTTGATGCTAGTAACTGAGCTAAGATGCATATTAGTGCTATTGTTGTTGTGACGAAGATTTGGGAATTAAGTACAGGGCCTCTGTCTAACAGACCCCTACCACTCCCAAGAACCCACTTAAGTCGGTTAAATGCTCTTCTGATAAAGAAGCCTCTCAGCACCATACCGAGCAAGAACAGCAAATTGAGGAACGGGAAGCTTTCGACAGACTGCTCCAAGTAGTAGAATCCGCTGTAGATAACGCCAAAGCAACGCAACAAAAGGTAATACAATCTGTCGCTACTACTCTCACTCCACCACCGGAACCTCCCATAGCACCTGTTGAGCCCACCGCATCTTCCACCTCATCACCCAATTATTCTCCACCGACCTCCCAACAGATTCACACCACATCCTCTTCACAACCACGGCACCCTCTTCTCCTCCCATCAATACCGTTATTCTCTGAGCTTGCATCAATGGGGCAATTGCTCATTAACCTCTCCCAGCAGCTCCCTGTCCAGATTCGCGAAGTCACAGACACTATTCGACATGACCCGCAGCATAAAGTAGATTTACTGGAAGCAGATATTACACCACTCCAGGAGGAGGTCGATGCCGTCAGGGCCGAAAACCACCAGCTCCAGGCGCAGGTCTCCCAGCTCCAGGCTCAGTTGGCAGAACAGCAACTGTTAATCCAACAAAAAGACATAGCGCTGGAACAACTGACCGAAAAGGACAGATTACTAACCGAAGCACAGACCGCAATCCAGCAAATGAAGACAGATATACAAGACAAGGAGGATGCAAGGATTGCACTCGGCAATCTGTTAGAAGAGACAAGACAACAGCTGGATGAAGTGGTCAAATAAGGACAAGAGCAGCACGATTTAGCAATGAAGAGTATTGAAGAATTACAGAGATTCAAGATAGATTTTGACCAAGTCAATGAAATATTACAAAGAAAGCTAGCACAAGAGGCTCAAACACAGAAATTAATCAAAGATATCAAAAGAGAACGCGATGCCTACTCAAGGACAATCCAGTATCAGAATTAGGAAATCGAACGAAGAGAGAACCAGTGCTCAAATCAAAAAGACCGATTGCTCAACATGGAGAAACAGTTAGAAGATCTAAAGATTTCACGGGATGCTGCCCTGTCCAATGATTTTTATTTAAAGGAGGCCTTTTTGCAAACACAGGCTGAGATTTTATTAACCGAAGCAATAACGCTAAGCTCGGTTAGAATCGATGCCCAATTAGTAGAGCCTAGTATCTTAGTACAGATGTTAGAAACACTTAAGAAGAAAATTACCCGAACTTTTAGGCTAGCCCGTAACATGTACTTAGAAGGAATAATAGCCGAACAATAGAAAACTTGCGGGTTCGAGTCCACCGTGCATGCCAGTGTTAGTCGGCCGTCGGAGTGGGACAGATGTAACGGATGTCAGATGTAACGGATGTCAGATGTAACGGATGTCAGATGTAACGGATGTCAGATGTAACGGATGTCAGATGTAATGGATTTTTTTGAAACACGCGCGAAAAGTTGTTACGTGCATCTTGTAAAATCTTTATAAAGCAATGTAAAGAGAATGGTAAAAAAGGAAGAAAAAGGGGGGGACGTTTTTCTGGAATTGCCAGACTGGTCGTCTAAATGTTTTATGAGAACATTCTTTAACACTGTTGTGAATTCTTGAGTACTGTTGTTATTGAGTACGCTCCGCATCGTCTGCTCATACTGTAGTTCATCGTAACGAGTGTTGAAGTAACGGATTGTGTGTCTGATTACTGTCCCCGTGTTGCGTTGTTGTGTGTTCGTCAGTTGTTTAAGTACTCTAAATCGTTTTGAGTAGCTATATTACAATGTGAGTCGAATAGGCAACTTGAAGCGTTGCTGTAGTGTGTTCTGTTTGTTCTACCTGATTCATCGCATTCGGTATTATTATTTGTTGACCCCAAATACGAGAAAGAGCTAGTACCTTCAGTAAACGTAAAACTTTATATGAAGATCACTATAAAGTGTTGTGGCGAATGAATCTGTCGGCTATAGTGTTCTCTCTGGTTGATTTACTACATACTGTTGAGTCTGTGTGAGTATGATATTCTGCACCTAAGAACGTCGTGTAGAAGTTGTGCTAGTGTTGACGTGCACTAGTACATTATTCTCGATAACTCTATTATTAATTGTGAGTATTGTCGTGGTAGAGATCGGACTACTGCTCTGTTCCAATAGCAGGTCAGTCTGAAAAGCTCGGCACCCAGGTACATAGAAATCAAGTATTGTCCATTTGATGCTAGTAACTAAGCTAAGACGCGTATTAGTGCTTTTGTTGTTGTGACGAAGATTTGGGAATTAAGTACAGGGCCTCTGTCTAACAGACCCCTACCACTCCCAAGAACCCACTTAAGTCGGTTAAACGCTCTTCTGATAAAGAAGCCTCTCAGCAACATACCGAGAAAGAACAACAAACTGAGGAACGGGAAGCTTTCAACAGACTGCTCAAAGCAGTAGAATCCGCCGTAGATAACGCCGAAGCAACGCAACAAAAGGTAATACAATCTGTCGCTACTACTCTCACTCCACCACCGGAACCTCCCATAGCACCTGTTGAGCCCACCGCATCTTCCACCTCATCACCCAATTATTCTCCACCGACCTCCCAACAGATTCACACCACATCCTCTTCACAACCACGGCACCCTCTTCTCCTCCCATCAATACCGGTATTCTCTGAGCTTGCGTCAATGGGGCAATTGCTCATTAACCTCTCCCAGCAGCTCCCTGTCTAGATTCTCGAAGTCACAGACACTATTCGACATGACCTGCAGCATAAAGTAGATTTACTGGAAGCAGATATCACACCACTCCAGGAGGAGGTCGATGCCGTCAGGGCCGAAAACCACCAGCTCTAGGCGCAGGTCTCCCAGCTCTAGGCTCAGTTGGCAGAACAGCAACTGTCAATCCAACAAAAAGACATAGCGCTGGAACAACTGGCCGAAAAGGATAGATTACTAACCGAAGCATAGACTGCAATCCAGCAAATGAAGACAGATATACAAGACAAGGAGGATGCAAGGATTGCACTCGGCAATCTGTTAGAAGAGACAAGACAGCAGCTGGATGAAGTGGTCAAACAAGGACAAGAGCAACACGATTTAGCAATGAAGAGTATTGAAGAATTACAGAGATTCAAGATAGATTTTGACCAAGTCAATGAAATATTACAAAGAAAGCTAGCACAAGAGGCTCAAACACAGAAATTAATCAAAGATATCAAAAGAGAACTTGATGCCTACTCAAGGAAAATCCAGTATCAGAATCAAGAAATCGAACGAAGAGAGAACCAGTGCTCAAATAAAAAAGACCGATTGCTCAACATGCACAAACAGTTAGAAGATCTAAAGATTTCACGGGATGCTGCCCTGTCCAATGATTTTTATTTAAAGGAGGCCTTTTTGCAAACACAGGCCAAGATTTTATTAACTGAAGCAATAACGCTAAGCTCGGTTAGAACCGATGCCCAATTAGTAGAGCCTAGTATCTTAGTACAGATGTTAGAAACACTTAAGAAAAAAATTACCCGAACTTTTAGGCTAGCCCGTAACATGTACTTAGAAGGAATAATAGCCGAACAATAGAAAACTTGCGGGTTCGAGTCCACCGTGCGTGCCAGTGTTAGTCGGCCGCCGGAGTGGGACAGATGTAACGGATGTGAGATGTAACGGATGTCAGATGTAATGGATTTTTTTGAAACACGTGTGAAAAGTTGTTACGTGCATCTTGTAAAATCTTTATAAAGCAATGTAAAGAGAATGGTAAAAAAAGAAGAAAAAGGGGGGGATGTTTTTCTAGAATTGCCAGACTGGTCGTCTGAATGTTTTATGAGAACATTGTTTAACACTGTTGTGAATTCTTGAGTACTGTTGTTATTGAGTACGCTCCGCATCGTCTGCTCATACTGTAGTTCACCGTAACGAGTGTTGAAGTAACGGATTGTGTGTCTGATTACTGTCGCCGTGTTGCGTTGTTGTGTGTTCGTCAGTTGTTTAAGTACTCTAAATCGTTTTGAGTAGCTATATTATTGTGTGAGTCGAATAGGCAACTTGAAGCGTTGCTGTAGTGTGTTCTGTTTGTTCTACCTGATTCATCACATTTGGTATTATTATTTGTTGACCCCGAATACGAGAAAGAGCTAGTACCTTCAGTAAACGTAAACCTTTATCTGAAGATCACTATAAAGTGTTGTGGCGAATGAATCTGTCGGCTATAGTGTTCTCTCTGGTTGATTTACTACATACTGTTGAGTCTGTGTGAGTATGATATTCTGCACCTAAGAACGTCGTGTAGAAGTAACTGTGCTAGTGTTGACATGCACTAGTACAGTATTCTTGATAACTCTATTATTAATTGTGAGTATTGTCGTGGTAGAGATCGGACTACTGCTCTGTTCCAATAGCAGGTCAGTCTGAAAAGCTCGGCACCCAGGTACATAGAAATCAAGTATTGTCCATTTGATGCTAGTAACCGAGCTAAGACGTGTATTAGTGCTTTTGTTGTTGTGACGAAGATTTGGGAATTAAGTACAGGGCCTCTGTCTAACAGACCCCTACCACTCCCAAGAACCCACTTAAGTCGGTCAAACGCTCTTCTGATAGTTAGAACAAAGCGGTTTAACAAGTTAACACTTAATACTTTTACATTTAACATGGTCCATGAAATTGTTCCAAGACAAAAACTGAGCCTTAAAACACTTATGCTCTTTGATGGACAAAGGAGCTTCAATCGAGTGAGCAATCCACCCAACCCAAGGAGATTCCTGCAAAATATATTTATTGTCAGTAACCAAATTCAGATTAGGAATGAAACCACTTTTCAACTTCATCCAAACTTTCCAAATCCTAGTGATAAGAGAGCTCCCCACAGGACAACACATCTGCGAGGAAATCAAGATGTCCTAGAGGTTGGAACCAGTCCAAGACCTGTAGCCTTGCATGTAAAAAAGATCAGTTTTTCTTCTAGGTAGGATAGACCACAAATTAGTAGAAGAAACACTTCTATGAATCCATTTGGCAACCAAGTTCTCAACCATTTTGATAGGACAACAAATACCCAGACCACCCTCACTTTTGGGTAGGCGACAGATCACCAAAGAGACCTTGGTGCACTTTTGGATTTGATTACCCCCCCCCCCCCCCCCCAAAGGAGCTTTTTAGCTAAACAAATGGCCTGGTTAAGATGCTTATGAGAAGGAAGCTAGTAAGAAAGAAAATAAGTCAAAGTAGGCAAAATATAATTATTAAGGACAAAGGACCTATGAGAGGGAGCTTTGACAATTGTACTAGCTGAAAACTTTGATCGTAAACTTATTAAGAAACCATTGCCATCTTTTCTCAAAAGTGACTTTAAACCCAATAGGTATGCCCAAAAGTCTAAATATCTCACCTTCCCTGAGAATATTACAACCAATGTCAAAAACCACTTGAGGAATGTAGTTATTAGAAGCCTTAAAACCAATTTTAGATTGATTCACCTTGGACCCACTAGCAAGATAGAAGGTATTCAAGCAATCAAGGAAGGCAAAGGCAGATTGTTCATCAACGTGTATAAGCACATTAGTATCATCAACAAACATTTGGAGCCCTATTTGCTTATTGGAACTAGGTATATTAATGCCTTTAATAAGACCTTTTTCCATAGCATCCTTGACAAGCCAACCAAGGGAGTCACTAGCAATAGCAAACAAAAGGGAAGCTAGAGGGTAGCCCTATCTAACAAATCTCTTTAGGGCAAAGGGTTCAGAGAGAACACCATATGGTCACAAATCTAGAGAAAGCATTACCAAACAGGGTACTAACATACCTAATGAATCTCTTACTAGCTCCTAAATCATGCAAAGATTGAAGAATAAAGTCCCACCCAACCCTATCATAAGCTTTATCAAAATTGGTTTTAAAAAAGTAGAAATCTTGGTTGTTATCATTGGCACACTCCATCCCCTCCCAAAGAGTGATAATAGTGTCTAATATGAATCTACCCTTGATAAACCCCTTTTGTTTTGGTAAGATGACCCTATCCATGATTGGACTAAGCCTCCTAGCAAGAGAAGTGGCAAAAATTTTATAAATGGAGGAAAGACAAATGATCAGTCTCCAAAATTTTATAAATGGAGGAAAGAGGTGATCGGTCTCCAGTTGTTCATGTCATCTTTGTTCCCCTTTTTGTGAATCAATCTTATAACTCAAGTGTTGACATGAAAGGAAGGTACCCTTTACTAGAAAACTCTTTCCAAATCAAGATAATGTAAGGAGTGAGAAAATCCTTAAGCACAATAAAGAACTCATTGGGAATACCATCAAGACCAGAAGATTTGCAGAGTTTCAATTTACCTATGGTTTCTTTAATCTCACCGGCAGACAGACATGTCAAGAAGAGAGGCAAGGCAAAGATGATTTTTTTTTTTTCCTTTTAAGAGCAATGGTAGCTCTGGCACTTGTGGTCTCCTTCCTTGCCTTGAGAGAACTAGAGAAAACATAATTAAAGAAGCTAGTGGCCTCTTGCAAACTCTCCTCAATATTGATAGAAGTTCCACCACTTTTCTTCTTAAGCAAGGGAATGAAATCCTTGATTTTCTTCTTTTTCATAATAGTATACATATCCTTGTTAGATTCATCCATTTTCACAGCCCAAACATCTCTTGATTTGATAAGATCCTGGAAAGTTTCAAGATAACACTCCTTCTTAAGCCTACTCTAAAGGTCTAAGAAAGCTTTAGAGTTGGTGGAGGACCTGAGTAACTTGAGATCCTTAACCAAATTCTCCCTTCTAGCAGCTCTAATGGCTTTAGCTCTCCTATTATAATAGGTGAAAAGGGTTTGGATCTACTTGACAACTACCTCCTAAGCCCTAGAAAAACCATGGGAAAAGCTGTTAGAGGCAATGCTCTTCACTTTATCAACTATGAAGGGGATACCGAGCAGCTTGGCATCCAGATGGGGCAACCTTGAGCGAACCCTAAATTGGGGGCTACCCCTTTGCAAAGAAACAATCAAAGGCTTATGATTAGATAGGAGGTCATTAGAGATCCTACAATTAATATTCCAGCAAGATTGAAAAAGAGAGGAATTAACACATAATCTATCAAGTCTGACAGCCGAGTAGGAGTTACCTATTTGGTGTTGGACCAAGTAAACCTGGTTTGGGAAGACACATCAATAAGGTCATGTTTAAAAACGAGGATATACCAAGAAACTTTCTCAAAACTAGAGACAACCTCCTCCTTATAGTCAAGTCTATCTTGGGGCAACATAACCATGTTAAAGTCCCCAATAATGATGATGGGGCCTTCAATAAATTATAAGGGTCAACTCTTCCCAACAATTTTTTTGGATAGTGGCATTATTACTAGCATAAATGCACACCAAGGAGAAGTTGAAGGGAAACCCAAGTTTAATAGCTAACCATTGGTGACTAGGATTAATGAAGACTTTGTCAATACAATAAGAAAGAGAGTTAGAGATACCAATAATTGCCCTACCTTCACCACAGTGATCAGTGATGTGCCATGTAAAATCGTTAGAAACAGTTTTGAGATTAATCAATAGTTTGTTCTTATCAGCTTTCACTCCTTGCAAGCGAATAATAGGTCTATCCATAGATTTAATCCAGTTTGAAAGCATTTTTGCCCTAACAGGTCAGACAGGCCTCTGACATTAACAAAGCAAAATTTGATGATATTCATAGCGACAACAGACAAAGAAATTGCTTCCTACTATTCTTGGTTGGTTTCCTTACAGATAATGAGGATCTGACAATGTCCTTTCTTTTAGGATGAGGAGCACCCAGTTTACTAGCACCATGATAATTAACTTGAGTATTAGGGACAACTTCTTGGTCCCCTTCCTGAGCCCCCATATTATCTATCTGCTGCTTACCCATAACATTAAGTTGAAAATCAAACACTTTGTTATCTGAAACATAGTTAGCTTGAGTATTACCTCAATAACTCTTTTTCCCCACCACAGTCTAGCCTTCATCTCGAGGCAGAGAAGTGGCTTTACTTGTGTGGATCTGAGTCACTTTATTAGACACCTGATTTGGCTAAATGTTCTTTTTTTGGGAGTCGAACCCCCCTCGAGATATCATCTTGATAGGAATTGAACACCCCTTCAAGGAGGACCTCAAAGGGATTGAGCTTAGGTCTATTACTCTTCGTTTTAAGCTGATCTTTTGTTAATTGGAGGCAACATCTGGCAAGTGAGTTCTTGAGGAGCCAACTTACCTTCCTCAGCAACTGCATCAATACCTGCATGACCAGCTTCATCCTTAGAATTCACCTCGTTTTTTAAAAGCAGAGGACAGTCCCTGATAATATGACCTTGTTTCTAACAATTGTAACATGCATTGGGTAAGTTCCTCTCTTGCTGATCAGGAATGATCAAGAATGTAACTGTGATATTATTTATTGCAGCATAAGGGCAGTTGCTTCATGGATGCTTTACACGTATGAAGGAAGGGAGAGAGAGAGATAGGGAGGGGCTGCCCTTATGCTGTTGTAAATAATATCATGCATGATGGCACATGGGGACATTGCGCACATAGGAACACGTGTGCACCTACGATGGAGAGCATGCTCCTACTAACACATTGACATCTCAAAGAGAAATTAGAATCTTGTACATGATAACGATACTAATCTTCTTGATGAAGAAGATAATACTCTACATGCTGATTCTATTGATGATGAAGAGGAATTACCAGAATCAATATTAGTCCACATTCATGCGTACTTGATTGCGCACATGATTTTGAGAACAATTCGATTGAGAGCACCTCATAATTTAAGCGTGCAAATGATGTGATTCTGATAATTGTTGTCGATGTTGATGACATGCTACTCACTGGTTCTAATGAGAAGCATATTGCTGATTCTCTAGCTGATTTGCATGCCTCCTTTGAGATGTCATATTTGGGGCATTTGCATCATTATTTGGGCATTCAATTTATGCTAGTTGATGGTGGAATAGCTTTGTGTCACACAAAATATATTGACACATTATTGCAATGTTTTGGCCTTGAAGACTACAAACCTATTGCCACTCCTATGGAGTCATGTTTATGGTTGAATACTTCATGATGTTGGAGATGCATTTGATGGTGTTCTCTATCAACATGCTGTTGGATGTTTGATTTACTTATGCATCACTCGGCTAGATATTCAGTTTTCTGTTTCATAGAAGAGAAGATTTGTGCATTCCCCAGGTGTCAAGCATTGACAAGCGGTTAAATGCATCTTTCGCTACTTGAGTAGTACCCGACTACTTGGATTGTTTTATTCCAAGGGGGGATCACTATTGCTAGATTTACATGCTTTTTTTGACTTTGTTTGGGCTAGTTGCTATGATACTTGTGTGTCCACTAGTGGTTCTTGCTTCATGCTTCGTAGCTCATGCACATCTTGGTTGAGCAAGAAATAGCCTACTATGGCCACTTCTAGTTGTGAGGCTGAGTGTTGGTGCAAATTACAAGCCTACACATTTGGCTAGAAGAGTCATGAACAATTGAAGCTCCATGGAAACCATTGCTAGGAGAATTTTATCTTTTACATTTGTAAAGGTTGTTTTAACTTGGAAGAATCTTTGTAACTCTCAAAAAACTCGTGGAGTTCATTAGTTGAGAAATCACAACTTTATGTTAGAGAGAATAACTCGTAGATTTATGGATTAATTTTATAGAGAGCTGAAAGTTGAATTCAAATTCAAATTTGAATATAGCACTTATAAAAGGCGACTTTAAAAAGTCGCGTGTAGAAGTCTCAATTCCCGAGTTCTCCATTGCCATTTTTGTAAGAGTGTGAGGTCTAGATTGTAGCCTACACTACTCTCCATCATTAGGCTATGATTTTCAAGCCTATGATCTTGTACAACATTGTTCATTAATACAATACATCTACATTGCTCATCTATGGTCGCGCTGTTATAGTGATTCATAACTGTCAACTTATGATGTTCATATCTCAATCAAATCTCCACTATTTTCAATGCTCTATAGCTTATCGGAATCAGCTCCAAGTTATCTATGTGCCCACAAATTTTGAAGGAAATCCATTCAGCCAATTTGGAGAAAAGTGCATCAAAGCACTCATTGGTCAAAATCTGTAGAGGTTCGAAAAAAATAGGGGTAATGATTCAATTGTTAAATTGATTGCTCTGTGTATAGTGCATCATTCAAGTGATTCCACTTGAAATCATTAGCTTACTAAGCTAATTTGATACATCTAAAATGAATTTTTCTAATTCCTACTATACTGGTTGCACTAAGCATAACAAGCAGAAGGTGTGTGATAAAAAATAGAAGGTTTTCATTGATCCTTCTATCTGGAAGTAGTATGTTTTGATTCAATCTTTTCTTACATCATTTACAAAGTACATAGGCACTTGTATAGTGTCATTGGAAAGCTAAGAGGGCCCACAACTCAACTCTGAAGCTACAAGGGGCTGGTACTAAGCAGGATTTGGCAGTACCTACTCATTTCTTGGAGTGTCCATCCATCTATCCCAACAGTGGTATCAGAGCAAAGCTAAGGTAAAATGGGAGATGGTTTTCCTTCTTTCATTGATAAATTGGTCAGGAACAACTATCAAGCATGGTCTTTGAGGATGAAGACATACTTACAAGGAAGGAGCTTCTATAGATACATCTCAAGAAATGAGGAGATGCCCATATCCAAAAGCAAAGGACAACCTACAAGAGAGGAGCATGAAAGACTCAACACATGGTGTGCCAAGGATGCATTAGCAAGGTCCTACTTACTTAACTCAATCTCTCACTTTCTTCTTCCACATATTAGGAATTGTAAGACATCCCAAGAGACTTGGGAAACATTGTCTTCTTATTTCTCTTCCAACACAAGGGCTAGGAAGAACAAACTGTGGATTGAGTTTACCACTCAAAGAAAGCAACCTAAGCAAGGCATCTCAGAGTATGTGACCAAAGTCAAAGATATAGCAGATCAATTGGCGAGCATAGGAGAAGAAATTGAAGAGGAGCAGATTGTAAGACAAGTAATCAATGGTATTAAAGCTCATGACAAATGAGAGAGCTTCACAACTACCATGGACTTGTACATGGACATGTAGATTCCAAACCTTACCACACTCATGGGACAACTATTTACCCATGAAGCCAAGATCAACAAGAATGGAGATCCATCAAGAGGTAATAGCTCCTCTGCCCTATAAGAGAAAGGGAAGAACAAAAAGGTTGAAGATGAAGGAACTACCTCCTAAGCCAACTATGTAGGGAGAGGTAGAACCTCAAGAGGAAGGGGCAGAGGAGGTAAGCAAGGTAGGGGGAGATCTTGTAACTCCTCACCATGCAATATTTGTGGATTGTCAAACCATACTACAGATGAGTGTTTCAAGAACTTCAAGAATCAGAGAGGTAGAGAATATCAAAGAGGTGGATATACACAATCAAGAGGAAGATTCAATCACCACCAAGGATACAACAACAACTACAACAATAACTACAATAGCAACTACCAAGGAGGATACAAATCTAGAAAAGATTACAACAACTACATAGAGGAGCAAGAAGATTTTCTTTTGATCATGAACATGACTTCAAACCAGGTATAAATGATGATCATCTCTTCTACATTGACTCAGGATGCTCAAACCATGTGGCAAGCAATGTAGCTCTTCTCTCTGACCTTGAGGAAACAAAGGGTAAGCATCAGGTACAAACAAGTGATGACACCAAGCACTCAATGATTAAAGTAGGGAATGTTAAGACGTTTGATGGAAACAAGAATCTGGTGAGTAGGGTTCTATATGTACCTACAATTACCAAGAATTTGATGAGTGTTGGACAGATTGTGAAAAAGGGTTTGCAGGTTAGATTCAACCAATATGGAGCATTTGTGGAGGATCCCTAGCATGGGTTCAAGAGAATTGCCAAAGGAGAAAAGACAGGTAGATTATTCACTTTTGAACTTCAGGATACAAGGAACATTACACTTTATAGTTATAAAGATCAAACACTATCAGAGCTTGAAATTTGGCATAAAAGATTAGGGCATGTTGGTGAAAGAACCTTGAAACAAATATGTAGGGACCAATGTGTGCTTGGGATACCTAATGTATCCAAGCAACACATGATTTATAAATGTGGTGCTTGTTAGTTTGGAAAATTTCACAGGTTGCCCTTCTCAAGGAAAGGCTACATGCATGAGGACTACCTAGAGCTTGTCCATACAGATGTATGGGGACCAAGTAAGGATCCCTCAATCTGTGGATCAAGGTATTATGTATCTTTCATTGATGATTACAGTAGGTGGACTGTATTTTACTTTATGAAGCACAAAGATGAAGTATTCAGTTGCTTTAAAAAGTATCTTGCACTTGTTGAGAACGAAACAAGGAGAAACCTAAAAAGACTAAGGTCACATGGAGGAGGTGAGTACTTCTCAAATGAGTTTGATGCATTCTTGCAGGACAGAGGAATCAAGAGAGAAATCACAACGAGGTATACCCTTGAGCAAAATGGGGTGGCAGAGAGGAGAAATAGATTAATTGTTGAAACAACTAGGTCAATGTTAAATGGGAAAAAATACCTAACTACTTGTGGGTAGAGAGTGTATCTACTGCCACTTATAAACAGGTTGCCATCCAAAACTCTTGATGGGATGATCCCATATGAAACATGGTATGGTAGAAGACCTTCACTTGATCATTGCAGGATCTTTGGATGTGTAGCTTATGCGCATATCCCTTCTCGGATAAGAGGTAAGCTAGACCCTAAGGCAGAGAAGTGCATCTTCATAGGGTATGACTTGAATAAAAAAGGATACAGGTTCTACAATCCTTCAAACAAAGGATTCATGGTCAGTAGAGATGTTGTCTTTGATGAGAATGACTCTTGGTTTGATAATGAATGCAGGAAAGTAAAGCTACCTTATGACTTGGAAGAGGAGTTTCCAAGCCTCACTAAGGAGGAGCCTACTCAGAATGAAGATATCAACTCAGATGATGAGGACATCATCAATCTAGAAGAGTTCAAGGCATGGAAGTCCAAAGGCAAAGTCAAGATGAAGAAGTTGGAGGATATACCTGAATCATCCAACCAAGCAATCAGAAGATCACAAAGGGAGAGCAAGAAACCAATCAGATATGGGTATGACACTTCCCTAGTTACTAAGCACTCTATTTATCTTGCAAAAGACTTGTCATTTGAAGAGCCAACATCATATGAAGAGGCAAAGACCAAGGCAGAATGGAAGGAAGCTATGGATGAGGAAATTGAAGCACTCAAGGAGATTGATACTTGGGAACTAGTACCAAAGAAGGATTCTATGAAGGTAATTGGTTCTATGGATCTATAAGATCAAAAGGAATTCTAATGGATCAATAAGCTGGTACAAAGCTAGACTTATGGATAAGGGTTTTGCACAATTCCAAGGAGTTGATTATGAAGAAACCTTCTCTCCTGTGGCCAAAATGCCAACCATCAGGGTATTGGTAAGTGTGGCTGCATCAAAGAATTGGAACATGTATCAGTTGGATGTAAAAATGCATTTCTAAATGGCTGGATTTTAGAGGGGGTGTACATTTCTCAACCTCCTGGCTATGAGGACCCAAATAAGGTAACATATGTATGTAAATTGAGCAAAGCTCTTTATGGATTGAAGCAGGCACCTAGGGCATGGAACCATAGGTTGACCACATACCTTCAGGATCAAGGTTTTGTCTTGAGTAAAGCAGATACTTCTCTGTTCATCAAGAGAAGTAATTCAGAGGTAATATACTTGTGTGTATATGTTGATGATATCATACTTACAGGTAATGATGCCAATGAGATCAAGCAGATCAAAAGTCAGATGATGAAGGAGTTCAAAATTAGTGACCTTGGATCACTAAAATATTTTCTAGCACTTGAGTTAGTCTGTACTAACTCTGGAGTTTACATTACTCAAAGAAAGTGTATACAAGTTATATTAAAGAAGTTTCATTTGTAGGATGCCAAAGTTGCAAGTACTCCAATGAAGGTAAACTAAAAATTAAGTGCTCATGAAGGTGATGTACTTGAGAACATTGCAAGTTACCAAAGCATAGTGGGAAGCTTGAACTATGCTACATTGACAAGGATTGATATTGCTTATGGAGTAATTGTTCTAAGTCAATTCATGCATAAGCCTAGGGCACCTCATTTTGCTTCTACTCTTTGATTGATGATGGAAGGCAATCCAAATGCCTTAACATTTGAGGAGTTGATCTTTGTTCTAGTGTAGGAAGATCAATCTAGGCATAATAGATCCATTATGCATGTTGCAAACCAAGCTTTCCTGGCTAGTCAGAAGGGCAAAGGTAAATGGAGCTCATCTACTAGTAAGTAGAAATATGCTAATTTTGCATAACCAAAGAAGTATGAAAAAGATGAGAAGAAAATAGAAAGGTAGAAATTATTTTTCAAATACTGTAAAGGAAATGATCATGTCATAAAGGGTTATCCAAAAAATGGTAGCAAAAGAGGCAGAGAAGAAAGAGGATGGAATGGTTGTTGCAGAGGCCTCTACACCCAAATCAGAGTTTACAAATCTTGTGCAAAATGAAGAATGGGCATTTACTACTATTTGCAATTATGATGCTTCTTCTCATGAACAATGTATGTCTGCAGTAGACTTAGATGTTTGGTACTGTGATAGCGGGGCAACCAAACATATGACATGGTAGCACAAATTCTTCACTTTACTTGAGCCTGTCCCTACAGGGAATACTATCACATGGACCAACAACTCTCTTATTTTGTCATGGGAGTTGGTAAGATCATTTGTGCACACCTTGCACTCAAGCTTCCAATAGGGTAGGAGGGATGGACACCATCTATCGATGCACACACCTATTAAATGGTACTTTGTGCCACTTGGATTACCTTGCTTATTGGCTCTTTGCACTCCTTCTCTACACCCGAAATCACACTTCTTGCACACTTGGTCTCACACTTGCTTCTCTGCATCACACTCTGCTTCAATGTCTCTTGCTCTTCTCACTTAGTGTAGAATATGCTCACACTCACTTACTCTAACTCCAAGAATAATGCACTCTCTTGAGTTTTGTGTTGGTTCACTTCCCTATGCTCCTAACTAATAGCATATCTTGGTGCTCACTTTGATGTCCCAAGAATGTCTCAAAATGTGTACCGCCAATGACTCCCTACTTTGTCCTATAGTGACTTTAGGACTAAAACAAAATTTTAAATGGGGTCATACTTCCACTTTTGCATGCCGCTTCCACTTCACATACCTTCACTTTTGCCTTCATTTCTTCAATCTGTGTACTGAAGTGATTCGACGGTGATGCACCACAGTGCGCTCTCCTTCTCGCAAGCTCCACGACGATATCCTCGGAGTAGAAAATCGAGCTCCTGGGCCGCACATGATGCTCCGCACAGAGACTGCAAAACACTCAGAAAACATAGTACACAGGGAGCACGAATATAGACTTCTTAGGTCTTGCAAATGCGGTTGAACTTACAGACTGTGACTGACCAGACCACTATATGTTTTATTAAAGAACATATACAAGGAAGTGTCCAGTGGCCATTTGGCCTTTCACATGGACACTAACAATAACAATCTCCCATTAAAGGCCAACATGGCCAAAGTAACTTTGGGAGAAAAATAAAGAATGATAAAGAATACCTGAGTGTAAGTATACAAACTATACCCCCACCTGATGGGCATGTTACACAGTATACAATTTGACTATGTATGATCAAGAATCAAGTAACCCCCATCAAGTGATAACAGTGTCGAAAGCTATCCTATGGTAGAGCTTTAGTCAAAGCATCTGCATCATTATCTCGAGTTTGAACCTTCTCAAGAATAATGCGCTTAGTGGCTAAGCAATCTCTAATGAAGTGATACCTCACCTCAATGTGCTTGCTCTTTGCATGATAGACCGGATTCTTAGCTAAAGCAATGGCACTCTGACTATCACTGATCAAGCGAGGTACATGCTGAGGTAAACCCATATCACAAGCAAGACGAGAAAGCCACAATGCTTCCTTACATGCCTCACTTGCTACAACATACTCTGCTTCTATGGTGGAAACAACTGTACATTCTTGAAGACGAGGTCTCCAAGAGATAGCACCTCCAACAAAATGAAAAATGTACCCTGATGTAGACTTATGATTGTGTACACAACCAACATAATCAGAATCTGTGTAACCAGTAATGGATGCTTTCCCTCTACCTAAGCATAGACACTTGTCCTTAGTGCCACTCAGATATCTCAAAGTCATCTTGACCACTTCCAAATGTTTCTTTCCAAGATTAGACATATATATGCTCACAACTCCCACTACAAATGCAATGTCTAGTCTCGTAGCTACCATGGCATATATGAGACTACCAACAACAGACTGATAGGGAATTTCAGTCATGAATTCCTTTTCCTCATCTGATTTGGGGCAATCATCCTTGCTCAATTTCATATATGTGGGTAAAGGTGTACTCAATGCCTCTCCACCCTGCATATTGAACTAGTGAAGTACTTTGGATATGTACTCACTTTGAGACAAGTATATGCATGTTTTACTCCTATCCCGAGTAATGCACATGCCAAGAATATGTTTGGCATCCCCCAAATCCTTCATATCAAATGTCTGACTCAATTTCTTTTTGAGAACTAACAAATCATAAGAGGACTTCCCATCAATCAACATATCATCGACATAAAGTATCAAGCATATCAAGCTTCCATCTGAGCATCTCTTTGTGTAGAGACAATGATCCTCATTGCTTCGAGAATAGCCTTGAGATTTCATAAAAGCATCAAACTTTTGGTACCATTGTCTAGGGGATTGTTTAAGTCCATACAAGCTCTTCTTAAGCTTACAAAGTAGACTTTCCTTGCTAGGAACTACATAACCCTGTGGTTGTTCCATATAGATCTCATCTGTAAGATCTCCATGCAAGAAAGCAGTTTTCATATCCATTGGGACTAGCTCTAAGTCCTCCATTGGAACGAATCCAAGCAACATGCGCACGGTAGTCATCTTGACCACTGGAGAGAAGCTTTCCTTGAAATCAACACCATGTTGTTACTTAAAACCCTTTGCAACGAGTTGTGCTTTATATTTTGGAGAAGCACTATCTGATGTGAATTTCAGCTTATATACCCATTTACATGGTAAAGCTTTCCTGCCCTTTGGCAAAGTTACTAAATCCCAAGTACCATTCTTGTGAATAGAATCCAACTCGCTCTTCATGGCACGCTCCCACTTGACATGATCCTATGTTTGCATAGCCTCTTTGTAGCAAGAAGGCTCACCAGCATCTGTTAGCATAACAAAATCTAAACCTGGAACATATCTATCAGGTGGATGTGAGACACATGCAGAACGTCTCAATGTTTGCTGAACAGGAACATGTGCAGATTGATCTGAATGGACATTCTCTTGAACATCCCTATGTGCAACATTTTTATGCATGATAACTGGAGGACTAGTATCCTCAAACACCACTCTTCTCACTTCAACCTCCTTAATGGGCTGTTTATGCATTTTAGACTCATTAAAAATGACATCACTACTTCTGATCACTGACCGTGTTTCAAGATCCCATAAGCGATATCCAAATTGTCCTTCTCGACAATATCCAAGAAAAATGCATTTGTTTGACTTATGGTCCAACTTTTGTCTAAGATTCATGGGTATATGAACATATGCTTCACACCCAAAAACTCGAGGATGATCATAATATGGTGGCTTCCCTATCCATAACTCTTGTGCCACTTTCAGACTTTTTGGTAGTACTAGGTGAAAGGTTAATCACATGAACTCCAGTCAATACTGCTTCTGCCCAAAAACCTTGTGAGAGGTTTGCATGATGCAACATAGAGACTACTCTATCTTGAATAGTTCTATTCATCCTCTTAGCTACACCATTCTATAATGGGGTACAAGGAGCTGTAAACTCTCTACGAATTCCTCTAGACTGATAGAAAAGGCTGAATTCATGTGAGGTATACTGACCCCCATTATTTGAACATAAAGCCTTGAGCTTAGTTCCTTTTTTAGTCTCAACTAAAGCAAGCCATTTTCTGAAAGTAGGGAATATCTCATCTTTTGATTTGATAGGATATACCCAGACTTTTCTAGTAGCACCATCTATGAAAGTGACAAAGTAAAGAGAACCACCTAAGGACCTAGTGGGCATAGGACCACACACATGTGTATGAATGAGATCTAAAGGCTGAATTGAAGAGTCACTGTGCGTTCTATGCACATTTTTGGTTTGCTTTCCATATTGACAGTGCTCACAAAAGGAAAAATCAGAGAAAGATAACATAGGTAAGTAGCCAGAACGAGAAAGATTTTCCATTCCAGTATGAGATATATGGCCCAAACAACCATGCCAAATACAAGCCATAAGTTGTTCAGTAACAGCTAACAATTGTTCTTTTTGTGATACAAATAAAGGATAAAGTGAGCCAACTTTGCTTCCTTTTGCAATAAGCATATTGCCCTTTGATATATGAAAGGACTGAGCATAGAAGACCACCTTGTAACCAAGGTCATCAAGTTGATGACCAACTGACATCAAACTGTGTGATAACTGAGGTACATGGCGTACATTATGCATAGTAAATTTTGAACCATCAATGAACTCCACAACCACATCTCCAATCCCCACAACATCACACTCGTAAGAGTCACCAAGTCTCATGGTACCAAGAGACTTTGCTGCATAATTAGAGAACCATTCTCTATGTGGTGTCACATGGAAAGAAGCACCAGAATCTAGCAGCCAGGTGTGGGAAAGAGAATCAACCATAAGTGCCTCAGTTGGCATAGTATTGTCAAGTGTCAACACATCAACATCATCAGAAATAGCATTAATTTCTTCAATCTTCACAATCGAAGTAGATGGTGCAGGTAACTGTTTAACATGCCCATCAACATTCTGTCCTTTACCTTTAGCATTCTTTAATGCATAACATTCTTTCTTCTTGTGTCCTATCTTATGAAAATAATGGCATTCGATATCCCTCTTCCTTGATTTACTTCTACTCTTATTCCATTGACCATTCTTTTCTTTGTTCTTGCTCCTGCCACGTTGTTGATTCTTTCCTTGGTAAGAATCACGAACATTATATGCATCTCCACTCTGAGTGCCAACCATAAATTTTCTATGAATCTCCTCACTCAAGAGTGCTCCACATATGTCATCATAGAGGAGTTTACCACTAGGTGCATTGTTGCTAATAGCTGTGCAAAACGTATCCCATGATGATGGCAGGGTGCATAACAACAATATTGCTTTCATTTCATTATCCATATCCATTTTCTGAGCCTGTAACTGGGAGAATATAGCATCAAACTCATTCAGATGAGCAGCAACGCTATCTGTGTCCATCATACGAAGATCATATAATTTTCTCATCAGATACACTTTATTCGATGTCGTCTCTTTTTCATATGTATTGCATAACTTCTTCCAAAGATCCTCTGCACTTTTATAGTCTAATACTGTAAAGTAAACATTATCTATCAGGTGCAAGTGAATGGTAGACCTGGCCATTTCATCTAACTCATCCCAATCATCTTCATCGATGTCAGCAGGCTTCTTTGAAATCCCATTTATTGGCTTTCATTGCCTCCTTTGAATCAGCACATCTTTAATCTCATTCTTCCATAGAGAAAAGTTTGTGCCATCAAATTTTTGGATCTGAAAATGATCGTTGCCCTACAAGTTATAGCTCCTCCTCGGAACACTAGCACTAGACCCTGATCCACTGGATGTGCCTGAGACCTCTGATGCCATGATGGTAGATAACTGAATAGAATGATAATGGAGTTAGAAGAGTCCAAACACCAACAAATAAGTTTGTCAAGGAGTAAATCAACCACTGTATAGTTGACAAAACCAAAAATTTGGAAAAAAATTTGCCAGAGTATCCTCTGTAGAATGAGCATATGACCAGTGTCAAAATATCATAAAACTGCAAGTACTGACATGTTTTCCTGCTAGTGAATCACTCACTCCACTGCATATAATCAGTTACCCAATAGAAGCCAACTAGCCTTATCGAGCACCTATGAACAACTATCATACATCTCCTATGGCGAGGCTGGGTAAGTCTTCCACCTACATCACCGAAGAGACCCCGACATCTAGGTGTCTCCCAGTTAAGAAAACCTCATCACGACCCTCTTTTTCAAACGACCCAAAGGTTGATATTTATTGTCGGAGAAGTACAATGAACACTCTTCTTGATGTTCTTGGACTTGTGTGAAGAGAACCATGTGTGAAAGTACTCCAAAATGGCTCCAAAAGACACCCAAAAATTCTTCAAAAATAGGATTTGAAAGAAAAGAATGAAGCTTTGAGGGACCACCTAGGGTAGTGCAAAAGTCATGCATATATAGGATAATGAAGAGATGTGGCTTTCCGTGGACGAGTCATACATGGGGGGTAGAATGTGGGTGGCCACTGCCCGTCTGATCCTCATATTTTGATTAGGCCGGTTCAATCAACTTAACAAATATGAATGATTTCAACTTTGATAGGGAATATTCCATGGAATATTCCCTCTACCATCACACTATCATTACTTCCCTCAGATGCCCAACAAGGGGACCACTGGCCCCCTCGGACCCCCCCCCCCCAACCAGGGGGGCCATCGATCCCCTTGAACCCCCCAATTGATGCTACACCCCATTGCCTTGGACTCCACAACTGGGGACTCTAATAACTTCCTTTCCTTACGATACCTTAGATGGTCCAATTCGACCTTCATCCAACATGCAAGTTGGGATTCCCATTAATTGGGTAATGTATGCTTGGCTTCTCCTCATAATGGGGGCCTTACAAAATGTGCATTAGTACATGCAATTATGATGGATAGACATTGGCCATATAGTAATAGAGACAAAGAAGACATTTGGGACATACTTTCTCAAAGATTGGAATTTCCATAGATGAAGACAAAATCAAAGCTATTGTTGATCTCTCAAAGCCTATGAATGTCAAGGAAGTCCAAACTTTCATTGGCCCTTCTAGATATTATCATAAATTTATCCACATGTATGCATTATTATTAGGCCACTCACACCTTTGATCACCAAATTTGAATGGACGAAAGAATGTGACAAAGCATTTGAGGAAATATTGAATCACAAGCTTATGCCAACTCCCATTTTGAAAGTGCCAAACTAGAGTAAAATCTTTGCTATGCATATTCATGCATTGAAGTATGCAATAGGTTGTATTTTAGTGCAACTTGAAAATAAAGGTTGACTTGATTTTTCCCCATAGAAGTCAAGAAATTTAGGCCACCAAATGGGATATCATATGTGCTATTTGATGCCTATTTGTTTAACTTAGAATTCGTAGCTGAGTGGATGGAAACTTTTGTTTCTATAATCATATATGGTCCATCGAACTATCTCCTACAAAAGAGAAGGAAATTAGAGATTGAAAAGATTTGCAAATCATGGCTAGAAGTATCTATAAAAAAGATGAATGAGGTATATTGTCTTGTTGTGTGGACAATAAAATTGAAGCTTTATTGGGTCACCTGACATTTTACGAGTGTTAGGTGCTTAATTTGGTTTTTGAATAAAATGATATTTTTCCAGTATAATTTCTCATTCATATAGGGAGACTAGTAGATAATTATGAGTAAGAAGTCATAAGTAGTCAAATAATGTGGAGTTGCTATAGCAATTGCAAGGAATGATACTTAAAGCTATAGCGGGCATTTATGCCACTAAAAGTAAACATAAATCTGATTATGATGCACACCTTAAAGAAAAAAATATGAAGGTGACTTTGTTTTAGTGTATGCACTAAAACAATGCGCCAAAAAGATTTAGAAGAGAAGCCGTGGATCAATTGTAATTGACGAAATCTTGACAAGAGGTGCACTCTAGCTAGGAACTATGGAGGGTGAAATATTACCCAGTGTTGAGAGCAGTATGGGCACCCAAGGACCGACTAGACAAGGAAGCCAACGGAGGGAGCCAGAACAAGGTGAAGGAGTAAGTAGACAAAGCAGTCGATGCAAATCAGGCAGATAGGCCCTTCAAATTTTTTCCAAATCAACATCTTTTAACAGTGATTCTTATCACTAACAATCATTGTAAATACCATTTCATATTTTTGTAGCTCCATTTTGTGCAAGCCAAGGAGTCCTTGAGCTTGAGGAGCCTTAGAAGTACCTACATATCAATTTTCGTATTTTTTAGACTCCGTTTAAGCCCTCAAATTGGCCCTGGAACCTAATTTTTAACTAGGCCGGACACTAGGTCTGGACAGGGCCAAAACCTAGTCAAAAACTATAAAAAGAGCTAGAGAGCTCATTTTTGGGGTTAGATTGTAATTGAACCAAACTAGTAAGAGCTTCTTGAAAGTAATCTAAGAACTCCATTGATTCTCACTCTTTGTCTTGCCGTGTGTGCGCGTGTGTGTATGTGTGTGCATGATTGTGTGCTTCTCACTCACGCACTTGTGCCGCCACTTGCTCGAGGTCTTCATACCATCCTCACGTCTTCCCGGATTGACTTTAAAGGAGGTGCTACTCATCACTGAGCTACACCAAATTTTGGCGCCGTTGCTGGGGAGCGAGCTTTGAGGACGAGCGTGTGATGGTAAGACGTAGATTGGAGACGTTGGCGTTGTAGGTAATTTCTCTACTTTTCCTATTTTTCTCTTTCTTACTTTACCACCATCATCACCATCATCATCATCACCATCTTCCACCTCCACTTCCATCATCGCGAAAATTTCAGTTTTTTGATCATATCACCTTCTCCACCTCATTTCCCTCATTTCACTTGTGAGAGAGAGCGAGAGAGCGAACTGTTGTGTGCTATTTTTTGCATGTTCTTGGAGTGTCTTGCAGGTTTCAGCATCCTCATCCCCTCCAGCACGTTGCGCAGGTACGAAAATGTGCAGAACTGTCTCGCAGTCGCCGCCTCCTGTCGATCGCGATTGACAGAAATTTTCACTTGTTGGTAAATCTGAGTGCACCACAGTGGACTAGAGACCCTGCACACCACCTTTCCACCAAAATTTTTGAAAATCTTGCAAAATTTCAGTCCATCGCGATTGACAACTCTGTCCATCGCGACCGACTGCCTGTCCATCGCGATTGACTGAACCCCTGTCCATCGCGATTGATTGACTGTCCATCGCGATTGACTGAATCCTCTGTCCATCGCGATCGACTGATTTCCCTGTCCATCGCGACCGATAGCCTATCCATCGCGATTGATTGAGTGTCCATCGCGATTGACTGAATCCTCTGTCCATCGCGATCGACTGAGTTCCCTGTCCATCGCGACCGATAGCTTGTCCATCGCGATTGATTGAGTGTCCATCGCGATTGATTGAATCCTCTGACCATCACGATCGACTGAGTTCCCTGTCCATCGCGACCGATAGCCTGTCCATCACGATTGATTGAGTGTCCATCGCGATTGACTGAATCCTCTGACCATCGCGATCGACTGAGTTCCCTGTCCATCGCGACCGATAGCCTGTCCATCGCGATTGATTGAGTGTCCATCGCGATTGACTGAACCCTCTGTCCATCGCGATTGACTGAACTCCTGTCCATCGCGATTGACAGCCAATTTTAGCCAAATTTTTTAGGGTTTGTTAATTGAAGAGTTGGGCTAATTTTGGGCATAAACATTTTACTCTAGAGCACATTAGGAAGCCTTAGGAAAACAACTTGGGGAAAACCTGTTGCACAGTGATCCTGTTTGAACCCTGTCTTAACCCTAGAACCCTGAACGGTCACAACTTTTTCATACGAAATCCAATTTTTGAGCTCTAGGGCTTGTTGGAAAGCTTGTGGCATATACTACACGCCCTCAACTGTTCTTTATAAAGATAATGCGTTGATTTTTAGCTAGGGTATTTTTAAGTTGACCATACCCAGGGGGAATAAAATTCAGGGATCTCTAGAGTGTGTCCAAAGAATCATGGTGCAAATTGGTGAAGTGTTACATGAATGAAAGTGATTGGTTCTGTCTTGGGAATTCAAATATTAAAGCTAACTTTGGAACTCTTACAGATCTATTGAGAGCATCAAAAGGCGTTCTAAGCAAGTGTAAGTGCAAGCTTGGGAACTCACTTCCTGGGCATTCAAGGGCAACCAAGCAGGAAACAAAAGTTTGGAAACTCTTAACTCCCTGTGTCAATTCCTAGCTTAGGCTAAGAACGACTAGAGGTAGGAGTAAGTCAGGGCGACGATAGGCAGGTATCAAGTTGAAGACTACCTAAAAACTCAAGTTCAAGCTAAAAACCTAATCTCTGTGTTGTCGATAACATAAAGGAAAAGAACCTAACGTGGAACGATCAACCTGAAAGCATGAAGAACATTCAAGTATTCCTGACGACGTAATATCAGACAAGACCTTAAACACGAGAAATAACTAAAAAGAACTAAGCGACTAATATAAAGTAACCAGCAACGAGGTTGTACTCTGGGCAAAGAATTGGGCTACTTAGATAGGCATATGAACCTTAGATCAGGACGACATCTAGTAAGGGAGAGACAAAGCCTTAGGTCTTCAGAGGCTAGTGTTAACCACACTGCTAGGTCTTGGGCCCAGTAGTTGAGCCACCACTCGTACTACCCTAGCTCTGAGACCAGTGAGTCAGAGATGTCTCAAGGCATGGACAGACCTACGGGAAGTTCAGGAGTGCCTTACTTGTACAGGGTAGAAGGCCCTTACAAAACACAGATGGAATACCTTAGGACCAACCGATTAGGTGCTAGCATCTATGAGGACGGCCTAGGAAGATCTGTGGTACAGATTAAGAATCCTGATCAATCCATAGGACTAGAGCACCCAGCAGTCAAGTTTGAAAACGGTGCATACCTGGACAAAGAAGGAACCATATACGTAGTCACCAGTCACCCAGACAGGACAGATGAATTTGGGAATGTAATCTCAGAGGCGGACTTAGGTGACTTGGAACAAGGAAACATGGGTGTGGAACCTAGAACCCCCCGAGGCAAATCTGTTCTCACTAGGATTATCACACCTGAGTGGATTCCCCAAGACAACAAGAGCATAGAGTTGCTCCTCAATCGAGAAACTGACGAAGCCTTTTGGAGGTATAAATCTAATCAGCCAACTGATATAGGAACTATCATGATCTATGAGTTTAAGGATCTTGATAGCCCAGGCAGAGTGACCTACTTAGATCACGCTTCAGAACGGATCTTTGTGGTTACGGAAAATGATAGGCATGCTTACACTTGGAAGGGTGAATTCGTTTTCCCCCAACCAAGAGCAAATGTATCCTATGGTCACCCTGGAGCTGGAACATCCCAAGCTCATGGAATGCAAAGAGACAGAAGCAGAGATAGACCAGAAGTAAGCTTTGCTAACCCAGTGGGCAGAGAAAGAACGAGGACGGAAACGAATCGAGTAGAACCTGAGATACTCAGAGCTCACAGGAATCAAAGAAATGTGAATGAGTTCCCTCTACCACGACCTAGAGAGCACACAAGGACTTTGAGACCGACTCAGCTAGTTAAGTCCATGAAGAACTACTTCGATGGCACTGGAGATCCATACGATCATGTGGCTGAGTTTAGACAAGTCCTGAGAGCTGAACAAGTGGAGGATCTATTCACGCAGTATAATGCCTTTGGTCTAACCCTTAGGAACACTGCCCTGACATGGTTTCAGCCACTAAACGAGAGGCAGTTCAGGAGCATAGACCAACTCCTAGAGGCTTTCATTATTGAATTCTCTAAGAGTGGCATAAGGCATAATACCTCCTCATTGATTCACAGCTTCAAACAGACTCCCCAAGAGACTGTAAGATTGGCAGGAAGAAGATTTAGACAATATCTTGAAAGATGCCCTGTTTCGGAGCTACCAACATCTGCCAAACAAGTAGCCTTATTCCTTGATGGATTGCTGAGTACGAAATTGAGATCCTATGTGTATCTGAAGGACCCTAGGACTATAGAAGAGTGTGTACGCATGTGCATTGACGTTGAAGATAACCTAGGGGAAGAACTAGAGCTTTCCAAAATCTACAAAGATTCAGATAGTGCATCTAGTCACTCTTCCACGCAATCCACATCAATTGAGGAACTCGCAGAGAAAGTGGCCCAAAAACTAGGCGTCTCTAGCAAACAAATTCCGAGGTTTACCCCAGCGAAGAGGTGCTATACATGCGGTGGTGACCATATGGCAAACGTGTGTCCCATTATGGCTCAACCCCAGATCAATCCAAATAGCCAATATTGCACCATAGAACGAAGATACACAAATCACACAGCACAAGACTGTCCTTACAACAAGCAAGCGGTCAGACAAACCTACCTTCAGCCCTACCAACAAGGCAGATACCAGAACCAAAATCCACCACCACAATATGCTAGACCCCAACAAACCTACCAACCACAATATCAGGCCCAACAGAGACCCCAACCGGTGCTAGCTCAACAGCCTCCAAGCCCCGCTAATGTAATCCCTGTAAAGTATACAGCTGCAGAAGAAAACCTGAATAGGGCCATAGTACCAGTAACCCCATTGATCTCAGAAAGTGATCCCAGTGACCATAGCTTTGATTCTACACATGTTGATAGTCCCCAGGCCTACTACATGCAGTCTCCTGAACATGGTGAGTCCTACTATAGTGAAGAGCCAAATGAAATAAGTTGGGAGTCAGATTACACGAATGTCATGTATGCAAACCCCAACCCTAGGCCTCAACCTAGGCAAGTAAGACCTCCATTCCCAAGAGGACCGTGTTACAGATGCCAAGGAGATCACCTCATTCGTGATTGCCCCTTACCTCCACCTACACAACCCCAGTCAGTGACGATCCAAGGCTTTTGCCAAGATTGTGGAAAAGAGCATCTCTTACGAGATTGCCCAAAGAACCCCAATAATATGCCAAAATCATGCCTATCAACGTTATTGGGTTAGTGGTAGATTCCACAGGAAGTGTCACTTCCACTGCTCCCGTACAGGTAGTCACTAGAGCTCAAGCATTGCAGCAAAACCAAGGGGTAGACCAGGAAAAGAGCCCAACAGCTAGTGAAACTGAGAGCATAACCAAGAAAAGGACTAGAGCTTGGAGAGATAGCCGTGAACGTATGAAAAGGCAATGGGCAAAGAAGATGAGTGAACTTGAGGAAAGTCTACGAGAAACCAAGGCCAAAATCATAGAGATCACATCCCAACCGCACTCTCACACAATCCCACTGCTACCATCCCCATCACACTCCATCCCTCCACCCTCTAATACACCCCACGTAACCCACCCACCACCCCAAGCAGGATCAATATTAGCTGATCCCACTCCCGAAGATCTTAATATGATGCTTAAAGCATATCAGGCCAGAATCCAAGAAGGGCCAACCATAACCGATCATGAAAAATGCTACCCTAGAGCCGAGCTAGAGCTTGAACGAACTAAAATTTGTGCTAAGATGGTGGAATTGGCTCAAGCCATGTTCGAAGCTAGCCGCCTCTTTAACATCTCTAGCTCAGCTAAGACGCAGTTACATTTTGATGGACTGCTAGAAAGAATAGAGAGGCTAATTGCACAATCAGAAAAGGAACCTGCCCCTCAAAGAAAGGAAAGGGCAAGGGAACGGATAAGCCAGCCTCTTCAAGAAGCCCATGTGCCTCCTCAAGAAACTTATCTTCCCCCCCAAAAGGCAGATGAGCCCCCCTCGAAAGCTTACGTACCTCCACAGGTTGCCTTCATTCCTTCTCAGGGAGCGTATGAGCCTGTTCGGAAAAGTAATAGAATAAGCAATCTTCCCCAGGAAGCTTGTGCTCCAGCCATCTATGAGAACGAGGAGAGAGCCAACGATAGAATAAGCCCTCCTTCCCAGGTTGCTTATGTGCCTAATTCTACGGAGCCAGACACTTCTTCTTCTATGAATCGGTTTGCACCAGACTTCCTACGGGAGATTCAAGAAGACAAATGGGATAACGAAAGTGAAGTCGCCCCTCCCTTTGAACTTGTGGATGATGCACACGACCAATTCCCACAAGACATCCCATCTATTTACGGGGAACATGAGAGTACTCAGTCTCACGAGAGATTGGACTTTGAGTCTAATTCCATACAAGAGCTACCCCACTTCACAGGCCCATGGGAAGCAAAGTCCACGTGTATGAGAGCACCCACAGTCATGGTAAGGAACGACGACTCAGTCATACCAAGGAACACGGAGGTAGTAAAGAACACCAAGGTGCAGCGCGATCTCACTTTGGAAGAACTGCCTAAGGATCGACCAAAAGCGCGGAAATATGTAGCCAGTCAAGTAACTGAAGTTGCAGAACCACGTTCCCGGGTAGGATCCCAGAAGACAGTGCCAGAAATTCCCTTGGATAAGATAGGAGATATGTGTGAAGGTGAAGAAGGGAACACCTATCTTCCCATCACCTATCAGGAGTACTCCACCAAGGCAATTTTGGACTCAGGTGCAGGAGTTGCAATTGCCACTACTTCCCTATGGAAGCGTTGGGGCAAGCCAGCACTCAGGCCAACGAGAATGACATTGCAGATGGCCGATGGTCATATAGAGAGGCCCCTAGGATTGTTAGAAGGAATAACTCTCACCACTTGTGGTGTCGAGTTTGAGCATACATTTGCTATATGTGACTTCAGCAAAAATCATGCCTATGAGATGATTTTGGGAAGACCATTTATGCGACAGTTGCAAGTGGTACAGGATTGGGGAACCAACTCCTTGTATTTGCAACACCTAGGTGTTACAACCAAAGTAAATCTCAAAGATTACTCTCATAGAGATGTACCTCCTATCCAATGGAATCCCATCCATAGAAACAAAGATGATACAGAATCGGTGCATTCCATAGGGTCTGGATCCTCATGGATGCATGAAGACACTCACTTATGGATGTGCAAGGTAGCAGTAGAAGAAGAGAAGAGAGAGAAAGCCAGAGAGGTAGGTGCAAAAGAAACACATAGATCAATTCAAGACCCAGCCTATGCACCTGTAGTTTTTCCTGATGAGGAATTTGAACCCCATGGCTGGGCAGAAATTTTAGCAACAATGGACGTAGCCATCAATGAAGAACAATGGACACCTCACTGTGATGAGGATGGTTATGACATTTCAGTCTTCTCCATAGAGCCAATCATGGGAGAGGCAGTTCTAGAAGAATGCGAACCTAGCCCTGATGCATTTGAGGATGCAAGTGACTCCGATCTAGAGTCAATCATTATGGACCCACCATTTGCATCAGATGAAGAATACTTCCATGAAGTAGAATTTCAACCCCAGAGGCATGGAGAGCTTACAAATGATGTAAGATTAGCAACACATGTGACCCCGAAGGAAGAAGGGAAGAAACGAAAGAAGAGAGAAGTCTCACCAGAAGAGGAAGAATCCTTGTTTGAGGTCCCAGAAAATTTTAAGAAGTATGAGATAGACGACAGGAGAGTCATGATAAGAATGCCTAAATGAGAGGCACAAGTAGGAGAGGCCTATGATAACAAAGAAACCACCAAGAAAATAGTAGTGGCCCTAGAAGAAAGAGAGGAGAGATGCACGTACATAGGCCATGACCTAACAGAGGAAGAAGAGCATGCGTTGATAGCCTTGCTAAGAGAATACAGAGATGTATTCGCTTGGAGTTACAAGGATTTGAAAGGTGTTGACCCCGACATATGCTCACACACCATCCCCATGACCTCAGATGCCAAACCCTCTAAGCAAAAGCCCTATACTTATAACGATAATTACGCTGCTAAGATCAAAGAGGAGATAGATAGACTGGTCGAAGCTGGATTTATCTATGAAATTGAGCACACTGAATGGGTATCCCCCATCGTAGTGGTGCCCAAGAAGAATGGCAAGCTGCGTGTGTGTATTAACTTGAAAAAGGTTAATGCAGCCACGATTCGAGATAACTATCCGCTTCCCATCACAGAACATCTGTTAGAAAGAGTGGCAGGCAAGGAAGTGTACAGCTTCCTCGATGGATTTTCGGGCTACAATCAAGTAGCCATAGCTCCAGAAGATCAGCATAAGACAGCATTTGCCACTGAATGGGGCATTTTTGCCTTTAGAGTAATGCCATTTGGGCTTACCAATGCACCAGCTACCTTCCAAAGGCTGATGTGCCATGTATTTAAAGAGTTCCTGAGAAAAAACTTAGAAGTCTACGTTGATGATCTTTGTGCTCATTCCAACATTAGACAAACCCATATCCCTGAGCTCAGACAAATCTTTGACAAGTGTAGAGAATATCAAGTCTGCCTGAACCCAGAAAAATGTGTTTTCATGGTCAGGCAAGGCAAGATTCTAGGACACATAGTGTCAGAGAATGGCATATCCACTGATGAAGAGAAAGTGAGAGCTATAGCAGAGCTACCTAGGCCAAAAAATGTCAAGGAAGTACAAGCTTTCATGGGGCATTGTGGGTATTACCGACGATTTATACACATGTATGCTGTCATTGCAAAGCCCATGTACGGACTTCTGACTAACTTTGAGTGGATGGATGAATGTGAGAATTCCTTCCAGGAGCTTAAACGAAAATTATGTTCAGCACCAATCTTGACCACACCAGATTGGAATAAGCCATTCCATGTTCACGTGGATGCATCCAATTATGCTATTGGGTGTGTACTTGCTCAACCTACTGGTGAAGGTAATATGGATCTTCCAATTGCCTATGCCAGTAGACAATTGAATGCGGCTGAACGGAATTACACCACTACAGAACGAGAAGGATTAGGCATGGTATATGCAGTTAAGAAATTTAGACACTATTTGCTTGCAAATAAGTTTAATTTTTTTACTGATCATCAGGCATTGCTATACCTCGTAAACAAACCATGCAATACAGGAAGATTAGTGAGATGGTTTCTCTTGCTCATGGAATATGACTTTGAGGTTGTGGTACGGAAAGGTAAAACTCATTTGAGAGCAGATCACCTCTCTAGGCTCACATCGGGAGAAGCCCCACAAGGAGTATCAGATGACCTTCCTGATGCTTACTTGTTTAATTTGGAAGTGGTGCCGCAGTGGGCTAAGCCATTGGTACCAGTATTGACATACGGGCCTAACCATCCAGTGGTAAACACACGGAATAGAGAGGTTGTAAAAGCCCAAAAGTACCACATCATGGCAGGAAGCATGTACAAGCACACAGATCAAGGAATCTTAGCTTGTTGTGTGGAAGAGGACGAGTACAATAAATGGTTGCAATTAGCACATGTAGGTGCATTAGAGCAACACTATTCAAAGCAACGAACCTTACAGACGCTAAGGAGACTTGGAGTGCATTGGCCAACTATGGAAGCTGATGTCCAAAAGTTGTGCAAAGAATGCCCAATCTGTCGCACTAAACCACCTGTGGAACACGCCACTCTATATCAAGTGTCCATTGTGCCAGATTGGAGTGAACCACTAGTATCCTTCCTGAGGACGAAAACATTCCCTCCAGACATGACTCTGGCTAGGAAGAAGAGTTTAGAACAAGAAGCCCTGGATTACTCACTCATTGGTGATAATCTATATAAGCGTGGTAAAGATGGTTACCTGAGGCTATGTGTCCATGAAAGTGAATATCTTAAGATCTTGGAAACTGCTCACCAAGGTGTAGCAGGAGGACACTTTGGACCAGATCGGGTGATCAAGGCAATACTATTGGCGGGCTACTGGTGGCCGACCCTTCACATGGATGCACATACCTATGTGAAACGGTGTGATGTCTGTCAGCGAACTCAGTATCCTATACGTAAAGATGAAATGCCACTGAAACCTATGATGGGTGGACGTGCATTCTCTAAGTGGGGAATAGACTTCGTAGGTCCTATTAATCCCCCAGCTAAGGGTTCTCATGCAGAATACATCATTGTTGCAACAGATTATCTCACCAAGTGGGTAGAGGTAAAAGCTACGACGAAGAACGATGCTCAAACAACTGCTAAATTCTTGTTTGAGAATGTATTCACAAGATATGGGCTACCTATAGAACTTGTAAGTGATAGAGGCACTCACTTCTTGAACGAAGTAATTGAAAATCTACTCCAAGAATTCTTGGTAATACATAAGAAGTCTGCCCCCTATCACCCTCAAGCTAATGGACAAGCTGAGAGCACCAATAAGATCTTATGCAATGTACTGACGAAATTAGTGAATAATAAACGCTCTGATTGGGACAAACAGCTACACCATGCTGTTTGGGCATACCGAGTCGCCTACAAAACGGTACTCCAAGCCACCCCCTTTCAGATGGTATTTGGCCAAAACGCTGTGCTACCCTTGGACTTCTTAATACCTACATTGAAAGTAGCACAAGAGCACGAATGGACGGGTCATGAACTCTCCTCTAGACTTTTTGACCTTGAACGATTAGGAGAAACAAGACTGAGAGCAGCCGCAAGGATATATGCAGCTAAGAAGAGACAGAAGGCATACTTTGATGCCCATGTGAAGGATAAAGGTTTGAAAGCAGGAGACCTAGTACTAGTATACACGTTGAAACAACATGCGAGGAAGCTAGAAAAGAGAGGCTACGGACCCATGATCATTAATAGGATCTCCACAAGTGGAGCTGTGCAATTGGCCACATTAGAGGGTGATGTTCTCCCAAATTACATTAGCGGTTGCAGAGTCAAGTTGTATCAGGAACCCCTCACGGAGGAAATGCTCAGCCGACTCAACACTGCTAAGAAACGCAAAGAGGAAGAAAAGCGAATTCGAGAAGAAGCTCAAGCAGAAGCTTTAGAACGCATCAGAAGGATGAAGTTGCGAAGGCAAGGAAGAGATCAGCCTAGAACAAATGACTATGCAGATCAAGGATGTCATATGGCAATGTGTGAAGTCACAGGAACAAGCTCACATAGGATAACTGATCGACGTCCTTTCATAACCTTAGATATAGGACAAGGAAAGAGTGCAAGGACTGTAAAAGCCTTGATTGACTCAGGTGCAGCCACTAGCGCTGTTAGGTTGTCTTACTGTCAAGAGTTGCAGTTAACTGTCAATCCTGTGGAAGCATATCTCATAGGATTGGGAGGCGTGGAAACCCCTTGCATGGGCGAGGTGGAACTTCCCCTCTACATTCATGATGAGACAATGACAGTAAAAGTACTAGTGTGTCAAGATGAGGACCTCACGGAACCCCTTGTCTTGGGTCAAGACTGGATCTATGACCAAGCAGCCAACTTGAACCTAAGAAGTGGACTTCTTCAGGTATGGGTCAATCATAGTCGCATTACAGTAGAGTTGGATAATGGAGCACTCAAGGAACTAGGAAAGGCACAGACTCCTGGTCCTTCCAGGAGTACACATGAAGATGACCATGCTGTTCTTGTCCAAAACTGTGTGTTGTAGAGGGATGATGGTTGCAAAAAAGGAGTCAGGGATGCAATGAAACTCCCTTCTTTTCCAAAGGCCAGAGGGAGGCGGCAACCAAAGGTGGATCAAAGGCAGAAGAAGCAGAGTACTACCTGTGTTGGAGATCAAAAGTATCTGCGCAGCAAAATGTCTCAGCAAGCGAAACAAGTGTGGGTGCGGAAAGGCGAACACCCAGTTGCACTTAAGCCAACCACACGGGCAAAGCCTCTTAGTAGTGACCAACAACCCGATAATAATAAGAAGTCTTTCAGAAGCTCATCTGCTAACGTGAAATCTATTTGGGTGCCCAAGAAGTCGATGAAGGCCAGCCCACAATCAAGACAAATTTGGGTGCCTAAGGCTTGTTTGCGGGCTCAAATAGCTACACCAAGAACACACCCTACACAGCATGATCCATTCACTCGCACAGCCTACATCCACTCATTTTCAACACCAAGGCCCATGAGCACGAACAAAATCACTTGTAAATGGGTCCCTAAAAGGCCTCACTTCCAAGCTGACACACCTATAAAGCTCTCGAGAGCCTCTACGGAACCAAGAGCAAAACCAATCCACTGCATTTGGCAGCCCAAGACTTGTAACAAACCCCCGGACCCCAATTGTAAATCCATGAACACCTACTAACCGCTTCACTCTCACTTCACATCATTCCGCTTAGCTCGTAGGCCTACCCAATTCCTAACTACACACACTAGCACCGAGCACCTATTAACCTCTAACCACTCCCGAACTTTAAGTTAATGTTGTAACAGGGGACACCGTGTCATTTTTGTGTCCAATGCAATGTTAACATTTATTCATATATTCTCACAGAACCAGCTGCGAAGTTTTCAACATGGCTGAGGCAGCAGGAACTAGTTCTCACATAGAAACAAGCCCGCAAGTGGTGGACTTAGACAGTTTACCCGTTTTGCCTGAGACAAATGAAAGACCAGAAGAATTGCAGGCCGTCAAAATCATACCTATTGCGGACCCTCCACGTGGCCACACCATGCCCGTGGGAAAGACTTCCCACTGGTTTATCGAGGTGGCAGGACCCTTGGGTGAAGGAACGTACCTATGGGAATCAGAGTTGGACTTCAATGGGAAGCAAGGCAGATACCATTTCTTTACAAGAGAATTTGAGAAATTACAAAATGCAGAAGGTCTACGTCCGATATGGGAAAAGGCAGGATTGAGTGCCTATTTCAGTGCACGACTCCCAAAACCTGACTTCATGCGATGCTACTATCTCATCAACACCTTGACTCCAAACCAGAACCCAAAAGGTGCAAGCTCATTTGTGATTCCATCTCTAACAAAGGGGAATGAGCTCAAAAGGTTCAGGCTATCAAACAACTTGGTGAGAGAGGCTCTAGATATGCACGGAATGCATATTCCTACAGAGAAGGAAACCCTAGTACTGGATTACATGAAAAATCGAAGTCTCACCAAACTTAAGGACATGGTATCCATGACGCCTAATATTGCAATACACCTACGCATGTGCATGCAACACTTTGCTTTCCCGGCACAAGATAGATTCACCATGCCGCCCAAAAAGATTTGGTTTAGCTTGTATCTGGCAGAGACACAGAGCCTCACCATCAACTTACCCCACTGGATAATTGATCAAATACACCTAGCTCACAAACGATGGCCGCAGAAATAGGTTTTATATGGTTGCTGTGCTCTGACAAGAATCATTTATAGGTGTTTGGCTTATGACATTCCGATCCAACGGGCCCTAATGTGGAATCGGGTAGAGCGGTTTAGAGGCAGGACATCCACTGGACCCCCTTCTAAGAAGATGAGAGGCACTGTCCAAGTCCCATGTGCTCAACCACGTGGAGCCACCCTAACACCAGACGTCACCCCTCCACCCCGAAGAGTCCGACCATTCACACTCCGACTTCCAAGACGCAGCACCGATGGTTCCACCTTGATATTCCCTCCCATCCCAACCGATCTTGAATTTCCTAGTGGTGCACCTTTGGAAGAACTCACTAATGAAGATTTCGAACAATTATTACAAGATGTAGAGCTGGAGGCAGAAGAGGCACAACAAGCAGAAAACATGCAAACGCAGGCCACAACCTCCCAAGCACCTGTCACACCTGTTGAAGTGGATGCAGAGGATGACGGAGATGAAGAACAGGAGGATGAAGAGGAGGATTATGATCAAGAGCATCAAGAGGAGCAACAAGAAGTGCCAGAACTTGTAGGTGCACCAGCCTATACAGCTCAACTATGGAGGTTATACGACACAATCAAAGCAGTACAAGAAAGGCATCAACTCTCTCTTGTATCAGGTCAAGCTTTGATGCAAGAAATGCTATCAGATGAGGGGGTGGACCAACATTTCATTGACACCCTCAAATTAGTGTCAGACTCTTTAGGAGTTCCGGAGGCTGTCCACACCGCAGTCCGCCAATCCGTAAGGTACGACAAACGCAGAGTGGACACGTTACCACGAGCAGGTAAGACTATCAGGATACCCGTCATAGAACAAGAAGTACCCATTGAGACAACAGCCACCCCCACAACCACCACTGACCTCTCTGCCGAAACCTTCGTTCAGACATCACCCATCTCACCCCAGCATCCTCCATCACCACCTTCTCCACCCCCACCACCACCTCCCACCATGGAAGAAACGACAGTCATCACCTCTACCTTCACTTATAACCCATCCTCATTCAAATCATTCTCATTTCGAGAACCCACCTCACAAGACACCCTCTTTTCCTTCATCACCAATCCCTTGTACACTTCGTCCATTCTATCCTCTGAACCCATGACTGGCCATCCCATAATTCCAAGTGTAGTTGGAAACCTAGCACCCACAGAAGGCACCCTGTGTTTCCCGACCTATCCCCCAATACAGGTACCCCCATTCCATGACCCTCACTTCCCATCTGGCCCCTACACCTCTTTCAACCTGACCGCACCACCCCAATACCCGTCCTTTGTGGAGCAGTTCATCCGCTCTCCAATGTTTCAGAGGCACATTTCTCCGATGTTCGCAACGACATCAATTTACACGAACACCACACTCACTTCACCTACCATACCCACCTACATGGTAGCCCCTGTACACACCACCTTGTCTGACCCAATGGACATTTCACCAACCACAGCACCTCTCCCCACGATTCCACCATCTTCCCCTCCCTTGCCCCCCACCTCACCACTCACATCATTGGCACACACAGCATTCACTATCCCCCTACCCAATCCCACCTCCCCTGCACTTCAAACTTTTCCCCTTGCATCTCATAATGTAAATAGCACGTTCAACACCCTACTTCAGTGTGCACATCAACTACAACAAGAGTACCATCAATTGGAAGAACGCACTACGGCCCTCCAGGCAGAATCTCAACGTCTGCAAGCTAGGGTCAACACTCTTGAAGCTGACTACCAAACGCTCCTAACCGAGCATACCACCTTACAGCAGGCACACTCCGAACTGGAATCAAAGGCATCAACAGTGGATGACCAAGCAGTCAAGGAACTAGAAACAGTGCTTCAAGCGCAAATGATCTCTAACGCTACACTCAGACGCAACATTGGGCTATTAAGGAAGCATATGGCCGCAGCACTAGAAGAGAACAAATGACTTCAACAACAAAACCAAGACAACTTTGAAGCGGCTATGGAAGGAACCGTAGGAGCGACCATTAGCCCTACCAGATATAGAGCAGTCCCATCGGAAGACATTCGCATCTTACTTGAGGAGCATGCAAATTTCTTGGAGTCATATGAAAAGCTAGAGACTGAATGTGCAGATCTAAAGAAACAGATAGCCAGTGTCCCCACAGATCAACAGGAGCCGGCAATCTTGCAACACTCTACAGAAGAAGTAGAGACCCTCCGGAAACAGGTGGCAGAACTCCAAGCATGCCTCCTACCATATGAAAGACCACCCTCGCCCATTGAAGAACCAGAACCTAAAACAGTAGTGGAAATCCCCGTCGATGACAGCTATGAAGAGCCATACGAGCCTATGCCGACGCCTGGTGGTCGAACTACAGAAGAAGGACAAGACACGTTAGAAATTCAAGTTCCAGATTGGGTCAAAAGGGTCGAGAAAGTGGGTAAGACACATGATGATCGTGTGGCCGTGCAAATGCAATCTCTCACAAATCTGGAAGAAACTGTCCTTCGGTCTTCCTACTTTCAAAATTTATCCCATCAACGGTTAATCACAACATCAGAGTCGCAATACATGCCTTATTTTGTCTTACTACATGATTATAATGCAGAAGTCAAAAGACATACAGGGAAGGAGCCCACATTCGCCACTCAATTTGAGATAGGGGATTTACCGACAGATGCACGCTCGATCTTCCAACCTAATTGGCGTGCAAGTCTACTCACCGATTACCCCGAGATGATGAGCACCTGGGCAACCATGCCACTATATATCAAGTATAATCCGTGCTATTGCCCACTGGTACGTCGCAGATCCTGGCAAGCATTTGCAATAAAGGTACACAACGATAAAGAATGCTCGGCTTGGGTTAACTATCCATATTTTGCTCCACCTCGAGGGACCCCAACCGTAGCCTACATGATATCAACAATTCGGCATTGGTCTACACGTCTAAACAATGTACCTGACATAGCAGCGAAAATGTGTATGAAGATATTCGAGCTCATGACCATTGTCTTCAAAACCTTTCGGAATGTACAAGCTCCATACATCTCGGCCCCTGGATTCTCTCAAGGTAACAAGGATTTAGTCTACGACATGAGCCACACCCCCTCGGTCACTATCATCTTTGCTTGGCATGCACGAATAAAGTACTTACCCGCATGCTTCAAGCAGACATTTGAGGAAATGTTCTCTACGGGATTCTGGGAATATCATTCGGAAATCTTCATTCCCAGACCCACACATTTGCTACACCTATTCGCAGTAGAACAAGCGATCCATGCAGATCAGCTACGTCTGCCACATCCGGACATTCCAGGACCAATTGATTGGGATCGCATGATGACAGATTTGGCCCGCGGACTACGCATACAAGAACATCAGCTTGCCACTCAGGTTGTGGAATATTACATCCAACACTCCCAGCAACAAGGGTCTGTCAGGGACGACAGACGCGAGAGAGGGGGGGGTGTTGAGAGCAGTATGGGCACCCAAGGACCGACTAGACAAGGAAGCCAGCGGAGGGAGCCAGAACAAGGTGAAGGAGTAAGTAGACAAAGCAGTCGACGCAAATCAGGCAGATAGGCCCTTCAAATTTTTTCCAAATCAACATCTTTTAACAGTGATTCTTATCACTAACAATCATTGTAAATACCATTTCATATTTTTGTAGCTCCATTTTGTGCAAGCCAAGGAGTCCTTGAGCTTGAGGAGCCTTAGAAGTACCTACATATCAATTTTCGTATTTTTTAGACTCCGTTTAAGCCCTCAAATTGGCCCTGGAACCTAATTTTTAACTAGGCCGGACACTAGGTCTGGACAGGGCCAAAACCTAGTCAAAAACTATAAAAAGAGCTAGAGAGCTCATTTTTGGGGTTAGATTGTAATTGAACCAAACTAGTAAGAGCTTCTTGAAAGTAATCTAAGAACTCCATTGATTCTCACTCTTTGTCTTACCGTGTGTGCGCGTGTGTGTGTATGTGTGTGCATGATTGTGTGCTTCTCACTCACGCACTTGTGCCGCCACTTGCTCGAGGTCTTCATACCATCCTCACGTCTTCCCGGATTGACTTTAAAGGAGGTGCTACTCATCACTGAGCTACACCCAGTTACATGTTGGAAGTGGGGTGGGCCTCAATAACAAATAATCACAGGTTTACAAGATCTTCAAACACATGAACCTTATCATACACACTTTAATACGAAAAAAGATGATGAGTGAGAGATAAAGAGAGAATAGACGAGATTTTCAAAGTGTATGATAAGCTAGAGTGCTCACTTGTGCTAACTTATATTGCAATGTCAATTACAATGTGTGAATATGATACAAACTAACAATATATGAATCTACATAGAAATAGGAACTAGATATAAGAAATTGTGTGTCTAGGAGGTATGAAGAGCATGTCTATGAGAATATAGAGAATATGAAGAGTTTAGAATTGTCTTACAGCAAACCCAAATCTTGATTATCTATAAATAAAAAACTAATGAATAAAACAGTGAGGAAAGATGTAGACTTGTTACTCACAATATGTTGGCTGACACAAGCTCCTTAGTATGTCTTCAGATGTAGAGCACAACTCGTCCAAGAGTATAGAACTCTTACTTTAAGATCTCTTCCAAGGTCTCCTCCTTGAGTGATGCTTGAGAAGATGCTCAACTAATGAGCCTTGGGCCATCTTATATAGGACTATGATATCTTGAAAAGCAACTTCAAAAAGCTACTGCACAGAAATAGTGATTATACGATGCTACCAATCTTTGTGAAAAGCAAGGTTAATTTTATTTAATAAAATCTCTTCATTGCACTGCCCATAGGAATCAAACCTGAGCGCGTGATTTTAGAAATCATTCTTTTAATCCAACTTTCGAAAGGATTTTTCTTGTGGGAAAGCTACTAAAGATTAAGTGATATATCTACTGTTTCAGAGTTTTGGCTCATTGAGCCCATTGGAGATTGTCTTCAACAATCCCCCCTTCAATGTCACAATGGTAAAGGCTTTAATAACCTGCAAAATGTCTTGTGATTCTAAAAATATATCTCCTAATTGATTTCCACTAAATCTTGAGCTGACTCCCCATGAAGCTGGATACTTGAGAAAGTACAAATTGAATGTCTCGATGTTTATAACATAGATATAACAAGCAACCAATTGTTTGACTATATAATGTAGCATCAAATGGTTCTGAATCAGCTTCGGACTGTAATAACACATTGACATCCATAGGTGTTTGCATAGGCTTGGAATCTATCATGTCAAACCTTTCCAATAAGTTCTCAATGTATTTTTGCTATGTCATGTAGATACACTCATTTCTGTATTTGAATTCAATCCCAAGATAATAATGCAAAATGCCTAAGTCATTTACATCAAATGTATGTTTATTGTGTGATTTAAAATAATAATAGCCTAAATCCTTGGACATGTCATGATCATATAATCAACATATATGAGAATAATAATCAAAACCTTTTTCTCACCTTTAACATAAAGAGTGGGAGTTGCATCTGAGTTTTCAAAACCAATAGATAGAAATTCATGTATCTTCTCATACCAAGCTCTTGGTGCATGTTTTAGTCCATACAAAGCTTTGATAAGCTTGCACACTAAGTGTTGTTTACCTTTTGGCTATTGAACATAAACATCTTCATGTAGATCACCATTAAGAAAGGTAGTTTTGATATTTAATTGGTATACTTTCCAACCAAATAATGCAGCTAAGGAGAGTATTGTCGTGACTATTATCATTCTAGATGTAGAAGCAAAAGTCTCATCATAGTCAATATACTTTTTTTGTGCATAAATGTTGACAACTAATCTAGTTTTATATCTATCTATACTACTATCTACTTTTCTTTTGATTTTGAAGATCCACTTAATACCAATAGCTTTCTTACCTTTTGGTAACTCACAAAGCTTCCATGTTTGATTCTTATGAATAGAATCAATCTCTTATTGCATAGCTTTCTTCCATACAAGACTATGTAGTGCATCTTTAACACTAGTTGGTTCATTCTCAATTGAAGTAAGAGCTAATATATTATGAATCTCAAAATGTTGTGAACGATTTACTTGGTCTATATGTTGTCTCCTTGTTTGAATTTTGGTTCTCAATGTATTCCTTTATACCACTATCCTTCCAATTTTGATATAACCATTTTGGTGATCCTGGAAAAGTGGTGGAATCCTTTCTGGTTCTTTAATATCTCTTTTTTCTAGAACTCTGGAACCTTCTCCAACTTCATAAGTTGGAACATCAAGGGGTACTGATGATGGGCTAGGTACTGATGTAGGTAATGAAATTCTCTCTTCAGCTTTATCAGGTGCATCTTTTAGGGTTTGAGAAGGTTCATCACTCCATGTATGGTTGAATGTAACTATCCAAATTCATCTACTTTTATGAATTGTAGAATCTGTTCCTTCTTATCATAAATATGGCTTTCTGCAATGTATGCATTGCGTGAGAGTAGGATATCACTTGTATCTAGAACATAAAATTTGTATCATTTGCTTTCTTTTGGATAACCAATAAAGACATGTAATCTCCTTCTCTATCACTTCTCAAAATCTGGATCTTTGATTGAGTTTCATTTCAACCATAGCTAAAAACTTCTTAAAAGTAGGAAAAACCTCTAACTTCACTTTAAGACCATAAATCCATGAATATCTTGAGAAATCATCAATAAACATAACAAAGTACCTAAAACATTGAATATAATTTGTTCTCATTAGAACATTCACATCTAAATGTATAACTTGCGACTTCCTTGTGGTTGTGATGCATCCATGCTTCTTGAAAGGTAGTTTGTGAAGCTTTGCTTTAAGATATCCTTCACATGACTCTACATCATCTGGTAAAGCAAAAGTAGGAAAACTCTCCACCATATCTTGATCTTTGATATGCTTGAGAGCTATGTAACTGATATGAACAAATATAGCATGCCATAACTTCATGTAATCGTTAGGTGTAAAAGAGAAGTAACAAAAGCATGATATGAGGATGGAAGTGAGTTAAGAAGTGTGTTTACCATCTCTTCATCTAAAATGCTGACTCCAACATTGAGTAATTGATCTTGTAAATGCTTAAACTTCAAAATATGTACCTAAACTGATTGAATAACTTTCATCGTTGTATTGGCTAGTTGTCTCCTTAGATGAGGTTTCCTAGCAGGGTTTTTGCTTTGATAGAGATTCTCTAACTCCAATCAAGCATGATGAGAAGTTTTGCATGACCTGATTTGGGGTCTAATATGCCTCTTTACTCCCATAGAAATATATGAAAGTGCTTGTGCATCCCTTCAATCCCATCTGGATTGCCCTTATGTAGGAAGTAATCTAGTAGTAGTATGGACACGATGATGAAAGACTTTCTTCTTCTTCACTAACCTCCTGTTGAGCAAAAATAGGTACAACAATTCTTCTAGAAGATGAAGTAGCCTCTTCTCAAACTTGCCTTGGCCTTGGATAAGTGCCATTGAAAATGTTCCATAAGTCCTTTTATACTAATGGATTCATCACCATAAAACTCCATATTGGATAGTTAGACATTCCTTCAAGCTTGTCTTCAAGGCTTGCTAATCGCCTCTTCCTTCTTGCTCCTTTTATAGCTATTCTTGGAGGGAGTTTTGAATTCGAATTCGAATGGATCCACCTAAAAGTGATCCCCAAAGTTAGGAGAGATTCCCTGAGCTCAAAAATTCATGATTTTGGTAGTTAGAGCCACGATATTGCTTTTACATCATGCATGAGGTAAGCCATCCTTTTCCTTTTTCTTTTTTCAATTACAAGAGATAAAAATGAACTCTTTTACAAGAGGTGTTCACATGACTACTCATGTGACTTACAAATGAGGATGATATCAAATATATCAAGCATGTAGGCTTGGGTAAAATTCACCAACAGTGATGTGTGTGAACACACTAGGACCGCCAATGCACTTTTTTCCCTTATTAGGAGGTTTTTTTCCCCCGGCTTGTATATACGCCTATTGCCCTAATGGGCTACTTATCTTTGTACATTCTCTAGTAATACATTAAGTATTGTGTGTTTGTGCTCTAAGCTTCTTCTTCTTCCTTGTGTTGTTCACGTGCTTCCGTAGACATCTATCTCCAACACTTCCAACACATGAACCTTAGCATACACACACCTTAGTACTAAAAAAGATGATGAGTGAGAGATAGAGAGAGAATAGACAAGATTTTCAATGTGTACGATAAGCTAGAGTGCTCACCTACACTAACTTATATTGCAATGTCAATTACAATGTGTGAATATTGTTGGTACAATTAGCAAGCCTAAGTGCTTTGCTAATTATTCAAGACTACACATTCCTTTATTACCTCACAAGAGAGAACTACATGTGAACCCATGCTAATCATTTTGAACACAATTGATTTGGTGAGGGAAAATCCAAATTTAAACTTAGAACATGTGTATAAAAATAGACACTTTTAGTCATGAGATATGTGAGCCATTCTGAGAGGCATTGAGCTACAAACCTGAGCATACCTTCAACTCACACTACCTATGTGTAATCCACTATACTTTGTTTGTATTATATGTTCAATAGCATTTACATTTTGATACAGTTCTTCAAGTACATTTTTGTCTACTGTCTCCTCTAGCTACTTCATCATTATAGTGAACTTTGGATTTGATTTCTCTATGTCCTTCTTCAATTAAATGTTTCGGCCAATTTCTTCATCCAAGGAGCGACTTTTTTGGAATAGTTCTTCGGAAACTGTCTTTAAGTCATTGGTGACTTGCATAGCTAAGTCCGCCATTTCTTGACCTTTTTGCTCCCTTAGAGCCAGATCTACACGTGTAGTCTTGAGAAGGTTGCCCAAAACTGTCCTGGCATCTTCTTTGTCAATCACAGTCTGCTTCAACCTACTAATCTCATAATCACGTACTGCAATGATGGCGTCTTTCTCTTTCAACTCGGCTTGTAGAAGGCGAATCTGTTCCTCAAAGGAACTAGCTTCAGCTTTGGCGGTAAGCACTTCTTCCTGAAGTGGCATGATGTCAGCTTCTAACATATCCACCTTAGCTTGGTACTGCTGCCGGAGGGAGTGTTGGGCCACTTGGAGGTGATGGGGAAGATGGTTGGAGAGATGAATGAGGTAATTTCCAATCTGAGCTAATTAAGCTAATGATTCAAGGATGATAGAGGTGGAGATGGGCGGAGAAGGGTAAACGGAAACAGTGGCAAATGACAAGGGAGGGGAATAATCAAGGGAAGAAGGAAGAGGATGGGCTGCCGACTGACATGGGGAGGAAGGAAGGCTAGGCGGCAATGGCACCTTGGATGGAGACAGAGGCAGAGGTGCATTTTGAGATGAAGAGAGCAGAGCCAGAGTTGTTACCACGAGAGCCGAATCATCCGGTTGCGCAGTTTCTTCCTCAAGTTGTGGATTATCAGTGAGGTGTGCAGTGTCTGTGGCCGTATCGAGCGCGGACTCCTGTGGATGGGACTCGTGTGGTACGACCGTATCAGCAGGTTGAACTTTGTCAATAATGGTATCAGGAATAACTTGATCTGGAGGGGATGATGGGGGAGAAGGAATATGAGCCGACGAAGTAGTGTCCTGCACTTGCATGGTGGAGGACGACAGGGATTTACTATGTGAAGGGCTTAGTTTGTGGTGTTTCCTTGGGAGGAATTGCAGAAGATCTTCATCGTCGTTGATCTCCATTGTTTGTATAAACTCCTCATGAAAGAGAAGAGTGTTCAATGGGAGTGGTTGCTCTGCCTGAATCACCGGAAGGAGGAAAGTCAGGAGATGCGGCAAGCGGGTTTGAGGAATCTCCTTCTTGGCCAATTGGCGAGAAACGGCCTGGCATTCCCGGTGAATGTGCTAGAAAAGGAAGGAAGCCAGATTAACTGCTTCTCTCGTTGCAGTGTCAATCATAGAGTAGAAGGGGCGAGAAATGCCATATGTGCATTTTTGGAGATTAAGGGCAGCGACAAGGAACTAGAGGGTGTTGCGCTTCGGTTCAGGACAACACAGAATTGCAAACTCGTTGGACGAGTGGCGAGGAAAAAGTTCTTTCATCGTGGACATCGGTAAGAGAGGTCCATTGACCAGACCCTCAGCGACTGTACTAAGGGTGACTACAACATGGGGGTTAAGGCATGCGAGCGGCCAACATGTTTCACTAGCAGGCGTAGCAGCAATGGCATAGATGATCTGTGCAAAGAAGGGATGACACTCCACTGAATGCCAGGGCAATTCAGTGAAGGCCAGGAGGCCACAAACATGCAGAAACTCGCTCACTTCCGGAGCGAGGCCAGCACGGAAGGTAAGAATGTTAGCCAGAGCTTCCATGATGAAGATGAAAACACACAAAGACACGGTAACACAGAGTACACAAGCACACAAAGACGCAATAGCGGACAACAGCATGAAGAACAGAATTAAGTAGAGACACTGAAGGAATCATGCGGAAAGAAACATAATCATCACGCAGTGTTGGAAATATATAGAAATAATGGCAACATGCCCGCATTAACATAATCAGAGACATATAAGGCGGCTACTAATCATGGTTAGGTAAGAAAATGGAAATATTACGGTCAATCGGTCAACCGGAACACGCAGATAGGAAAGGAACGTCGAGTCAAAATAGGGGGAAAAAATGGGTGAAAAGTAAACATACCGATCAAGCATCATGAGGACGAAGGCAGAGGATAATAGGGACAAAGCTTTGATCCATTGATCGCCCTAGGGAGAAGGGCACCAGTTAAGGTGGATAACCGAAAAGTCGCTGGTGCCACTTGTTCGACAATACGTTAGGGACCAAACCAGCATAGTTTAAACTTTCCTGCGGATCGATTAGATTTAGCATTATAAAAGAGCACTAATTAGTTTATCGTAAAAACAAGGGTTTTAAGGAAACGATCGTGGGTTCTTGCTTGTCAGAGCTGAACTTCCTGCAGCACCAGAAAACTCTCGAGGTGCTATTCATCCAGAGACCGTAAATCATCCAATTGGGAAGGGAATGATTCTTCCGGTAGTAACTTCTGCTCTAATGCCACTCGTAGACTAGGAACCACCAGTTCCATAGGGGCAATCGCCTCCAAACCATATGCCAACTTGAAGGGAGTTGTTCCGGTCGCCACTTTATATGTTGTACAGTAAGCCCATAATACCGCAGGTAGGAAATGATCCCATCTCTTCGGGCAATCCAATACCAGTTTCCTTAAGATGTTCAACAGAGATTTGTTTGTGCTCTTGGCGAGTCCATTCACTCGTGGGTAGTAGGGGGAATTGAACTTATGCACAATCTGGAAGGTATGAGTAAGCACTTGCATTAATGTGTTAGCAAAGTGCGTACCTTGATCAGTCACAAGCTCCAAAGGTAAACCATAGCGTGGAAAAATAACTTTCATCAAACATTTAGCAACCGCAGCAGCTGTGGCTGACCGTAGAGCCCAAGCTTTGGCCCACCGAGTCGCATAATTTGTGCATGTAAGAATATATCTGTTACTGGCAAGTGTCGCAGGAGGTGTAATCGGTCCGATAAAATCCAAGCCCCATTTTTGAAAGGGTTCGAGAGGCAGAACGGGTTGGAGCGGAAAGTAATGTCTCTATAAAGGTTGACTTGAACGCTGACATGCATCACACTGCCGCACATACTTGGTCACAACACGGTACATAGTAGGCCACCATAAGCCACTCTGCAGAATCTTCCGGTGGATTAGGTCAACTGCAAAATGACCTCCAACTGGGGTAGAATGAGCCACTGTGATTACTGAAGCAGTTTCGTGTGGTGGAACACATCTTAGCAGCACTCCCGAGTGATCCATATAATATACCTACCCTACAATTAGTCAGAATCATCAACTATACATGGCCAGTTTCCGTCAAGCAGCAGGAGAGGTTGTACCGGGAGGACATCCATTGGTTAAGAAAAGCATCAAAGTGTCATAGTAGGAGGAGGGTACTGACAATTCTTGCTGATCATCCTGTACAGTCTCCGTTGCATAGATAGCGGGTGTGGTATCATCAACTCCTTCCGAAAGTTCACCGGAATCCAACCGAGATAAAAAGTCAGGAAGCACGTGTGCGGACCCTGGTCGATGGACTACTGAATAATCAAACTCTTGGAGCAACAATACCCATCGTGCTAACCTTCCTCCCAGCAGTGTTGTTGGCAAACAAGGTACACCAAGGCTACATGATCGACGTGGAAGGTGAAGCGACGTCCCAATAGATAATGCCAGAATTTCTTCATCGAGTATACTAATCCGAGACATTCATGTTTGGTGATTGAATAATTGCGTTCTGTCGGAGCTAATCTGCAACTCGCATAATACACTGGATGGAACCATTTCTCTGTTTGCTACATCAGCACGCTGCCAATGGCAATGTTGGACGCATCCATAAAGACGTTGAATGGGAGTTCCCAATTTGGCACTTGTAAAATAGATGCCTGCATTAACAGTGATTTCAACCGATCGAAAGACAACTGACATGCTTTAGTCCATTCAAATAGGCGAGAAGTACTGGTTATCAGTCGATTGAGTGGCGTGGCCAAATGAGCAAGCCATCGCAAATGTCACCCATGCCACCGGATTTGGCCCAAGAAGCCCATCACTTCTTTGGGTGTCTTGGGAGTCGTTGCCTCTAGTACCACCTTCACTTTATCTGGGTCAACTTGGATCCCCTGTTTTGAAATGATGTGCCCTAACAGCTTTCTGCAAGATATAGAGAATACCGATTTATTGGGGTTTAAGCACAAACGATATTCTCGACACTTTGAAAAATAGCACTGTAAATGATACAGATGTGCCGAAGTATCGTCGGATAAGGAGAAGTCATCCAAGTTAACTCTCATGAATGTAGTTAGATAGGGAGAGAAAACTTCCTGCATACAACGCTGAAACGTACTTGGAGCATTTCGCAGACCAAACCACATCACTGTGCATGCATAAACACCCCAATTTGTTATGAATGCTGCCTTTGGAATGTCCTGCTCCGCCATTCATACTTGGTTATAACCACTATATCCGTCCAGAAAGGAGTACATCTCACGGCCTGCCACATCATCTAACATTGTATCCAAAAACGGCAGAGGGAATGGATCAGGTACTGTTGCTGCATTTAATTTCCGGTAGTCCACACAGATTCGTAATTGCTTATTCTTCTTAGGGACTATGATAATGGGGGAAATCCACTCCGCATGCTCGATGGGGACAATAAACCCAAGCTTCAACAATCGATCTTGTTCTGCTTTGACTTGGGCCGCATAGTGAGGATTCATTCTATAGCTGGGTTGTTTAATAGGCCGAGCATCTGGTTTCAGCATAACCTGGTGTTGATAGATGCGCGGGTCCAACCCCTTCATATCGTCGTAATCCCATGAAAATACATCAGAGAATTCACGTAGTAGTTGCAGTAATTTATCTTGGAAGGTCTCTGATAGTCCCACCTTAATCTTCACTGCCCGCGGATTGGCTTCATCACCTAAGTTGCAGGTAACCAATTGGTCTTCCAGTACGTAGACCTGTCGGGGCATAGCAAAGTCATCAACTGGCTGAAGCAATTGTTGGAGCATCGTATCATCCAAGGTCTGTGCTGCAGTTGGTTCTGATTCACCGATCAGTGGTACTACCGTACAGGCCGTCGGACTCCAGTTGTCTGCAACCGTTTGTAAGTCCACAGTTTTGAGTGCCATCATATCTTTGTTGGCTTTAAGAAAAGCTTCCTCTTCATCATCTGAAAGACCATCCAACATGTGTATAGGTTTGGCTACATATGGTCGTGCATGCAAGTCACAAGGCTTCATGTCGTCTAGTGGAACAACATATTTTTGGTGGTTATTCTTAAAAATCAAGTCGTGCGCTGACCAATCCTGAACTACCTTAGCTTGCTTTAACCATGGTCGTCCAAAGAGCAGGTTATAATCAAGGCTAGATTTTGGTAATTCCAGAACAACAAAGGTCATTTTAAATACAGCTCCTTGAAGAGTAATAGGAATATCTCGCACCAATCCAACTGGATGAACTCGGGATTGATCATCCATGCGAACAAAAAATTGGACAGGTTCGATTTGCATCCATCCCATCCGTTGACAATGTGCTACTGTTGCAATATTTACTCTAGAACCTCCATCAATTAATACTTGTGTTATTTTATGATTCTTATACTAGACCGTAATCAAGGGCACTGTATGGTCCACCATCAAGTCTAGTTCTGGCTGGATTGCTGTTATCAAAGAAGCACATGAGGGTCCTGGACTGACCTGTTGCTGGAACTGTTGGCGCACACCAGGAACCAAAGCGAATAATTGTCCCAATGGCAGTGTAATTGACACCTTGGATAAGGCATCCCACACTAGATCAATTTTTGCTATTTTTGGTACGGAGTCCGGTGGGGGCTCCAGTATGGCGTGGATCAGATTTCTTCCTTCTGGTACTGCCTACGGTATACTTTGCTACATCATCGAAATTGGGTCAGGAAAAATAGTTTGTTCCTGAGTCACCCACTTGCTTGCTTTAGTAAACACCTTCTGCTGTTCACGGATTCCCGGTTCAAAAATCTCCATAGCTGGTTGTAATTTGCTTTCCTGAGCGTGTTTGCACCACTGTTGTTTGAGTGTCTACTGCTGAAATGTACACCATGTTCGCCATCGGGTGTTGTCTTTCCTTTTTCCTTTTATCGTACTCAGCCACACCTTTACAGTACCTACAGATATGCAGTATTTCACCGCAAAAATGACATTTAAGTGGTGGAGGAGATGCACTTTCACTTGATGGACCCACATTCCACCGAGTTTGTCCGAAGTTAGTTGACCGTGCTCCTCTATAAGTCTTGTATCCTTGGTAAGGAGTATTCCTCATTTGTGGTGGTATGTAATGACTGGCCGGTTGCCCTTGTTCCTGAATGATAGCATTGATAGCCACTCTACTCTATACCTTTGCTTTATAAGGACAGGTCTCCGTAGTGTGGTCCGCTGTATGGCAAATGGCGCAATACATCTGATTCAGAGCGCATGCTGAGCTGCTGTGTCCTGTGTTTTTACATTTGGTACAGTAAACTTGTTTTAGAGGATCCTCATTTGAATGCTTGGACACCTTCAACATCTCTAAATCTTCAGTGAATCCACCCACTTTATTTTCTAACTGTAAAGCCATAGCGATTACGGCATCAGAAAGAATTTATTACTCTTGAAATATTACAAAAATTAAAAGATTAATTGATCGATAAAAGTTTGGTTAAATTATGATAATTTTGACTAATGTTTGATTTTAATGTTTGCAGGATAAGAAGTTTGATGATCAATATCAAGATGGGAAGTATTTATCTAGGTGTTTTTTAATATTATTAAGGGTATAGATGAAAAATCAAGGGTTAGTTAAGGGTTTGTCTATGTTTTGAAAGTAAATGCAAGGGTATTTAAGGATTAAATGAAGGTTTTGATCATGTTTTATAGGGTTCTAGCTAAATTTCAAGGTTAATTAAGGATTAATTAACAAATCTAGAGGGTTATGAAAGGTTAGAAGATTACTTTAAGGGTTAGTTGGAATTAATTAACATGGTTTGAAGTTAGTTGAAAGGTAAACCTATGGTTAAAAGATTAATTAAGTAGGTTTTGTCTATAAATAAGTTAATAAATAGGGCGAATATATTAAATGGAACCTTACCAAATATTTTAATTATACATGGTTAATTAAATATGTTAAATATTAATTGATATTTTAACACTAAGGTTATGTATACATTTAAAATAATTGATAGGTTTAATTTAATTTATTCTAAAGGTTTGGATTTATTCTAAAGTAATTAAATAATTAAAAAGAAGTGAAAGGTTGTATTTAAATCTAAAGTCTATGGTACTATAAATATATAATTGAATGGTTGTATTTTTGGGAAAAACAAATAGAGGAATTTTCCATGCCTAAATTCTTGTTGGAATATGTGGAGTTGAAGAGAAGTTAATGTAGGCTGCATGGGTCAGTTACCTAAGGGAAAATGTGGGCTATGGTGGCTACTCTCATCTATATAAAGAGGGAGTACGTACTCACAAGCTCATGTGATTTTTCAAGTACTCTATTTTCCTTTGCTCTAGACTATAGTCATTTTTGCACATATTTCTATGACTGTTCTCTAGCAGGAGGAGAGAGAAGGCCAAGTCTCTTGCTTTTGTCATTCAATTTATGGAAAGCGAGGCGTTAGTTTTTTGCTCTATCCATTTATTTCTCCCTTCTTTTTTTTTCCCTTTTTCTCTTCCATTTCTCCCTTCTTCCTGTCCTTCCTTCTTCTCTCTCTTCTTTAACTTCTTTTGTCCTTTCTCTTCTCCCTCTCCCTCCCTTTCTCTGTCGGCGGCACAGCAGCGCTGCGCGCACAATAGAGAGAGAGAGAGAGAGAGAGAGAGAGAGAGAGAGAGAGAGAGAGAGAGATTGGAGAGTTGTTTTTTTCTCTTTTGTTATTTATTTTATTTTATTTTTATATTATTCTCTCTTATTTATTTATTTTCCTCTGTCCCTGCAGCCGACGGCGGGGCCATCCATCAAAGAGAGAGAGAGAGAGAGAGAGAGAGAGAGTAAGAGTGAGTTTTTTTAATTTATTTTTTCTTTCTTATTTTTTAGCTTCTTTTCTTTTTTACTTTATATTTGTTAGATATTTAGTTACTGTTTATAAATATATTTACTTTATAGTTTAGAAATATTAAATATTTTATGTTTATATATTTCAATATTATATTATGATGTTTAATGTTATATGTATGTTTAAGTTTATTTAATAACTAACTACTAAAAATGAAAATATAGAGTGTAGATATGGAGATATATGTTTATGTATTTATATTTGAATATGGATATATATGACTTAATACATGTATATGTTTTCTATGTTTATGTTTATGTAGTTATGTATGTGTGTATGTGTGTGTGAAAGTATTTTAGCTTAGGTTCATTATATTATTATGATATGCATATGTTTAGGATGAATGACATGAATGATATGCAATGGTTAATGTTTTTTTTAATGAAATGGAGGGTATGAAGAGTGTTTATTTATCTAAATGTATATGATGTGAATTCCTAACCTTCTTTTATGAGTTTCAGGTTACCAAAAGAAGGATCCATTTAGCTTTTTAACCTTACCTTTCTCTAAGATTCCATTATATTATCTAAACTTTTCTTTCTCCATTCATTTATCCTATCCATTCTTAGCTTATCCTTTCCTTTCTTACCCTTAATCCAAGCTTCTTCAACCTTTAGCTTGTTAGAAACTTATTAGAAAATGCATTAGATTTAGTGATGTTTGTGCCATGTTAGATGTTGTTAGAGATAAGTGCATATACCCATGTATGATGTTAGGCATGTTTAGTAAATGTTGTACCCATGTTAATGCATGTTAGAAGTGTATGCATGTTAGTTAATGCATGTCAAATAATGTATGCATATTAGATGTTATGTGTATTTCCTGTATGCATGCATGTTGATTTATGTTATGCATGTATGATAGTGTTTGCATGAATGTATACATGTCATGCATGTTTGCTTGTTGCATGTTAGTGCATATATGTTCATGCATGGTTGTTAGTGCATGTGCATGTATGCATGTTCATTAATGCATGTGCATGTATGCATATGATTTTGTTTTGCATATCATGAGTGGTTGCTAGTGCATGTGCATTTATTCATGTAAATGTATGTTTATGCATGGTTATTAGTGCATGTGCATTTTTGCATGTTCTTTTATGCATGTGCATGTATGCATATGATTTTGTTTGCATATCATGTTTGTATTTAAGTGCATGTATGTATGCATGTGTATGTATGTTCATGCATATGTATGTTAGTGCATGCTTGCTCATATATGTATGCTAGTATATAAAAGTTCATGATAGGAATAGAATATATGTGTGTTAGTGTAAGTTATTTATGCATGTGTGTATTTCATGTATGCATGTTCATCTATGCATGTGCATGTATGCATGTGCATGTATGCATGTAAGTTTTGCATGTTCATTTTTGCATGTATGTGCATGAATGCATGTTCATTTATGTCATGCATGTATGTTAGTGTGCATGTATGCATGTTCATTTATGTTAGAGTATGTTATGTCATGCATGTATGTTAGTATGCATGTGATGCATGTTAGCATATGTTATATGTATGAATATGTATAAGTGTATTAAGTCATGTGAATTACATGATGTAATGTATAAATGAATTATTTTATTGCAATGTGTATATTTAAATAAATGAATGTACTTATATATATATATGTGTGTGTTTTAGAAGAGTTAATTATCTTATATTAAACGAAGTTTTAAATGAGTGTTAATCTTTTATAAAAGCATACTAATATTTTTGATGTGATTTTTCAGATGATCTGCAGACCTATTGAAGACAAACTGAAGATTTGAAGTGGGAAAAATTTATTTAGCTAAAATCTATTGATTAGCTTGTATAGGTTATTCTTTATGAACATAATCTTATAGCTTTGTATAGGAAATCTATCATTAATCTAGTTTCATTTTCTTCTTTTATGTCTAAAGAGGCTTCATCAAGTAGTTCCTTTTTCCCTACATCTACCTTTGAAACTTTATTTCCTAGTCCAATTGAAGAAATTAAAGAGGTAGTTAAAGATAAGATAGTAGAAGAAACTTTGCATACAAGAGAATTTGATCGTAGTTTATCTAGATCATTGCCATTAATTTCCTTTGTTCCACCTAGTATTGAAGATAGTGAAGATCTTTTTCCACCATCTATAGTTAAAAACATTGATAATTCCCAAGAAGATTTAAACATAACTGAAACCATTAAAGATCAAGTAGTTAGTGAGAAATTAATCTTACCATCCTATTTTGATGCAGTAGAAAGATATAGAAACGCTTTGCCCTACGGACCTTAGGAAAACTTATACTTGTTCTGCATAGTCACCTTGTGTGCACCGTTAGCGAGACGACTTGAATTGATCTGCCAGTCATCACCATTCGCTCCCACATTTGAACTTGACGTGAGTCGAACACGCAACCTTCTGAATGTCGATTCACGTCAAGTTCAAATGTGGGAGCGAATGGTGATGACTGGCGGATCAATTCAGCCGTCTCGCTAACAACGCACAAGTATAAGTTTTCCTAAGGTCCGTAGGGCAAAGCATTTCTATATCTTTCTACTTCATCAAAATAGGATGGTAAGATTAATTTCTCACTAACTACTTGATCTTTAATGGTTTCAGTTATGTTTAAATCTTCTTGGGAATTTTCAATGTTTCTAACCATAGATGGTGGAAAAAGATCCTCACTATCTTCGATACTAGGTGGAACAAAGGAAATTAATGGCAATGATCTAGATAAACTATGATCAAATTCTCCTATATGAAAAGTTTCTTCTACTATCTTATCTTTAACTACCTCTTTAATTTCTTCAATTGGACTAGGAAATAAAATTTCAAAGGTAGATGTACGTAAAAAGGAACTACTTGATGAAGCCTCTTTAGACATAAAAGAAGAAAATGAAACTAGATTAATGATAGATTTCCTATACAAAGCTATAAGATTCTGTTCATAAAGAATAACCTATACAAGCTAATCAATAGATTTTAGCTAAATAAAATTTTCACACTTCAAATCTTCAGTTTGTCTTCAACAGGTCTGCAGATCATCTCAAAAATCACATAAAAAATATTAGTATGCCTTTATAAAAGATTAACACTCATTTAAAACTTCGTTTAATATAAGATAATTAACTCTTCTAAAACACACATATATATATAAGTACATTCATTTATTTAAACATACACATTGCAATAAAATAATTCATTTATACATTACATCATATAATTCACATGACTTAATACACTTATACATATTCATACATATTACATATGCTAACATGCATCACAAGCATACTAACATACATGCATGATATAACATACTCTAACATAAATGAACATGCATACATGCACACTAACATACATGCATGACATAAATGAACATGCATTCATGCACATACATGCATAAATGAACATGCAAAACTTATATGCATACATGCACATGCATAAATGAACATGCATACATGACATACACACATGCATAAATAACTTACACTAACACACATATATTCCATTCCTATCATGAACTTTTATATACTAGCATACATATATGAGCAAGCCTGCACTAACATACATATGCATGAACATACATACACATGCATACATACATGCACTTAAATACAAACATGATATGCAAACAAAATCATATGCATACATGCACATGCATAAAAGAACATGCAAACATGCACATGCACTAATAACCATGCATAAACATACATGCACATGCATAAATACACATGCAGTAGCAACCACTCATGATATGCAAAACAAAATCATATGCATACATGCACATGCATTAATGAACATGCATACATGCACATGCACTAACAACCATGCATGAACATATATGCACTAACATGCAACAAGCAAACATGCATGACATGAATACATTCATGCAAACACTATCACACATGCATAACATAAATCAACATGCATGCATGCATGAAATACATGCATTAACTAACATGCATACACTTCTAACATGCATTAACATGGGTACAAAATTTACTAAACATGCTAACATGCACTAACCTACCTTATATGCACTAACATGGGTACAACAGTTACTAATCATGCCTAACATCATACATGGGTATATGCACTTATCTCTAACAACATCTAACATGGCACAAACATCACTAAATCTAATGCATTTTATAATAAGTTTCTAACAAGCTAAAGGTTGAAGAAGCTTTGATTAAGGGTAAGAAAGGAAAGGATAAGCTAAGAATGGATAGGATAAATGAATGGAGAAAGAAAAGTTTAGATAATATAATGGAAACTTAGAGAAAGGTAAGGTTAAAAAGCTAAATGGACCCTCCTTTTGGTAACGTGAAACTCATAAAAGAAGGTTAGGAATACAAATCATATACATGTAATCACTTTAGATAAATAAACACTCTTCATACCCTCCATTTCATAAATAAAATAATTAACCATTGCATATCATTCATGTCATTCATCCTAAACATATGCATATCATAATAATATAATGAACCTAAGATAAAATACTTTCACACACACATACACACATACATAAATACATAAACATATACATGTATTAAGTCATATATATCCATATTCAAATATAAATACATAAACATATATCTCCATATATACACTCTATATTTTCATTTTTAGTAGTTAGTCAATAAATAAACTTAAACATACATATAACATTAAACATCATAATATAATATTAAAATATATAAACATGAAATATTTTAATATATAAACATAAAATATTTAATATTTCTAAACTATAAATTAAATATATTTATAAACAGTAACTAAATATCTAACAAATATAAAGTAAAAAAGAAAAGAAGCTAAAAAATAAAAAAGAAAAAATAAATTAAAAAACTCACTCTTACTCTCTCTCTTTCTCTCTCTCTCTCTCTCTCTCTCTCTCTCTATCTCTCTCTCTCTCTTTGACGGACGGCCCCGCCGTCGGCTGCAGGGAGGGAGGAAACTTAATAAATAAAAAATAATAATATAAAAATAAAATAAAATAAATAACAAAAGAAAAAAAACAACTCTCCAATCTCTCTCTCTCTCTCTCTCTCTCTCTCTCTCTCTCTCTTTGTGCTGCGCACACAGCGCTACTGTGCCATCAGCAGAGAAAGGGAGGGAGAGGGAGAAGAGAAAGGACAAAAGAAATTAAAGAAGAGAGAGAAGAAGGAAGGACAGGAAGAAGGGAGAAATGGAAGAGAAAAAGGGAAAAAAAAGAAGGGAGAAATAAATGGATAGAACAAAAAACTAACGCCTCCCTCATCTCTCTGTGTCGACCATTTTCCAAGGTAAAAAAATTTTCTTTCCATAAATTGAAGGACAAAAGCAAGAGAGATGGCCTTCTCTCTCCTCCTGCCAGAGAATAGTCATAGAAATATGTGCAAAAATGACTATAGTCTAGAGCAAAGGATGCCCACATTTTCCCTTAGATAACTGACCCATACAGCCTACATTAACTTCTCTTCAACTCCACATATTCCAACAAGAATTTAGGCATGGAAAATTCCTCTATTTTTTATTCCCAAAAATACAACCATTAAATTATATATTTGTAGGACCATAGACTTTAGATTTAAATACAACCTTTCACTTCTTTTTTAATTATTTAATTACTTTAGAATAAGTCCAAACCTTTAGAATAAATTAAATTAAACCAATCAATTATTTTAAATGTATACATAACCTTAGTGTTAAAATATCAATTAATATTTAACATATTTAATTAACCATGTATAATTAAAATATTTTGTAAGGTTCCATTTAATATATTTGCCCTATTTATTAACTTATTTATAGACAAAACCTACTTAATTCATCTTTTAACCATTGGTTTACCTTTCAACTAACTTCAAACCATGTTAATTAATTCCAACTAACCCTTAAACTAATCTTCTAACCTTCCATAACCCTTTAGATTTGTTAATTAATCCTTAATTAACCTTGAAATTAAGCTAGAACCCTATAAAACATGATCAAAACCTTCATTTAATCCTTAAATACCCTTGCATTTACTTTCAAAACATAGACAAACCCTTAACTAACCCTTGATTTTTCATCTATACCCTTAATAATATTAAAAAACACCTAGATAAATACTTCCCATCTTGATATTGATCATCAAACTTCTTATCCTGCAAACATTAAAATCAAACATTAGTCAAAATTATCATAATTTAACCAAACTTTTATCAATCAATTAATCTTTTAATTTTTGTAATATTTTAAGAGTAATAAGTTCTTTCCGACAATGGCATCCAAGGTCATTCCTCCCACACATGGTATAATCATGATATGTTTCATATGGGCATTTTATCCGTTTATGAACCACTGAGTAATGACGTCATTTGGTAAATTTGCATGCGCTGGTGGTAACTGCTGTAAATGCATCCGGAATAGAGTAGCATAGTCTTGTACATTCTGGTGTGGCTTCTGCCTGTTATTCTATAGGTAATCAAAGATTTTTGCTGGGTTTTTCTTTAACCAAAACCGCTGCAAAAATGCATTCTTCACGTCATCATACTACTGGAAATGATTCAAGTCATACTCGGTTAACCAGCACGCAGCTTCATTAACCAAAGTTGATTGGAACACAATGGCTTTATAAGTAGGGTCTGCGGGGTAATTCAAAACTGCATAATTAATTTCAAATGTTTGCACATGTGCATCGAGATCATCTCTCGGAAAACCTCCAAATTTTTTGTATGTGACTCCGACTGGCATCGAACACGATGGAATAATCTGTTGCTGCTGTTGTTGTTGTTGTTGCTACTACTATTGTTGTTGTTGCTGTTGTTGTTGTCGTGAACTACTCATGTTGGCTGAATTTTGGGGAAGTATCTCTTGATGTTCTTGGGCCGTATGGTCACTTTGCCAACTTTTTGGTCCTAATATGTCTTTGAACCGATTACTTAGCTCAAAATCTAACAACCCTTTCTCAAATTTAGTGTCGAAATTGGCTAAACTTGCACCTAAAAATTTTGAATGCAGTAAATTCCTGCCAAACAATACCGTAATATCACCGAAGATCACCGAATTGTCACCAGAGATCACCGAATTGTCACCAGATAATACCAAACTGTCACCAAAGATCGCCGAATTGTCACCGAAGATCACCGAATTGTCACCGGACAATGTTGAACTGTCACCACACTGCGTCGAAGTACAACAAAAAACTAACGTACTATCTTCAGAATGTATCGGACTATCACCAAAATGCACCGGATTACCTTCGCAGGCTACCGAACTGTTTCTGCACAGCACTGCACCGTTACCGGAATTGCCACTGGCTTGTTGGACTAGACCTTCTGCAACTGAACTTGGTTGTTCACTTCTACCACCAGAGGGTGTTCCTAACCAACTCGGAACTACCCAAGGATGTTGATCACTTTGGTATTTGGGATAAGATTCATCGGAACGTGTTACTGACATATATCAAAGGATTCTTCTTCAAACCTTAACTTTTTTCTTCATCTGGCTACTCCATTTCCCACAAACGGTGCCAGTGTTAAACTGTTTTATGTTTATCTTACTAGGTTCTTGGGATGGTTAGGGGTCTGTAGGACAGAGGCCCTATTTGTATTTTCCCAATCTATTGATCAACAGTATGCTACTACACCGATTTAGTGTTTGGAATTAAACGATCTATCAACCACTTCTCTATTCTGCGCATTACAACATTCTTCACTGCAATACACATAAACGCGCAACTTTGTCAGTTACCGCAATATCGGATTAACTTAGAACTTCAACAAAGACTTAACTAATTACTGAACTTAATTAACAGAGTTACAGAACAACACCCAAATTTAGATAATGTGCCACGCTTCACGTCAGGCGCTCGCCCAGACCAATAGTCCGGCATCGTCACCTTCTGTTTCACACACACTTCTTTCATTAATCAAAAAGGGTTACATCGTTTGCGCTACGCCCTTTCGGTATGCGTGCGACTTTTCAAAATTACAGTACAAAATGTATTAATTCCATTCCGGCAGCTCACAGTGTGTAAAACCTCTTTGGTCAATTCATACTAGGTGGTGAAATCTGAGCATAATATTGAGACCTTCTATTCCCAAAATAGAAGGTTATTCACATTTCTTGCACACACAAGTTAATTGTTTTGATGCAAAAAATTCAAAGTGATGCTCCAAAGGACTATGTGGTTCTAAATGCATCATTGTGAAGCTAAAGGAGACTAATATGCATCCCTAGAGTTAAATTGGTAGGTGTAGAGCAGGTTTTGAATAGCACCAACTCATCTCTAGAACCTATCTCACCATTTCCTCACAAATATGATACTGACAATATGTGAATCTAGGTAGAAATAGGAACTAGTTATAAGAAATTGTGTGCCTAAGAGGTATGAAGAGTGTGTGTGAGAATATGAAGAATATGAAGAGTTTATAACTCCTTTATAGAAAACCCAAATTCTGATTATCCCCAAATCTGAAGCTAGGGAATGAATAAGTGAGGATAGATGTAAATGTGTTACTCACATTATGTTGGCTAAGACAAACTCCTCACAATGTCTCCACATGTAGATCACAACTCCTCCAAGAGTATAGAACTCTTCCTCTAAAATCTCCTCCAAGGCCTCCTCCTTGCATTGATGAACTCCCTGAGTGATGCTTGAGAAGATGCTCAACTAATGAGCCTTGGCCCATTTTATATAGGACTAAGAGCTCTTGAAATGCAACTTCAAAAAGCTACTGCATGAAAATGGCGATTGTATGACACTGTAGATCTTTGCAAAAAAGCAAGATTAATTTTATTTAAGAAAATATCTTTGTTGTGTCGTCTATAGAAATCGTTATTTTAATCCAACTTTCCATGCACTTTTTCTTGTGACAAAGGATTAAGTGATATATATATACTATAACAAAGTTTTGGCTCATTGAGCCCATTGGACATTGTCTCTAACATTAGATTAGTGGATGCTACATCAAAAGAGGTATCTAGAGCTAGTGGCCATTGGAATTCTGGAAAACTCAAATTGCTATGAACAACATAGTCAAGGAGGAGAGGATCAAAGATGAAGTTCATGACAAAGCTCGGCAAAGGATCCTTCATCATAAGAGATTGATGCAAGGGCTTTGTAACCCCGTCGCATCAGCCCCTATTATCCTAGTGTTCACAATGAAAGTCATAGAGAATGGGCCAATGGAAGAAAATCCATGGCTACATGATATAGAAGATCTTTTAATAATTGATGAAGCGAGTAGGAGACGGATGGTAGTGCAAGTTACATACTTGGCAAGAAACACAAATCAAGTGAAAGTTATCCTATACATGATTAGGGAAGCTTTGAAATTTCCAAAGCCTCAAAAGCCAAAGAAAGTGGATAAATTCAACATCGATTCCATGAAATTCTAAGAAATCCACAACACAGATCTCATTGCAGTATTAGAGTTACACAAAGATTTGATGTATTGTTCTATTGACTTATCTGGGCTAGTCCACCATAGTTATGGTGCCCCATGGAAGTAGGTGTTTCTTACCGATTCTCTTAGATTCCAAAAGCCATTTAAAACATTGGATGATATCCTAGAAAAATATCCAAGGCTTTGCCCCATGTCTAGGTGCAAGAATCATTTGGATTTTCTACATCTCTAAAAGGAGCATGTGATTGCAAAAAGATTGTTAAATTTACATGTACTCTTGGCTCTAGATAAAGGAAAAAAGATTGTTAGGAGTGATTGATTACATTGATCAACTACCTACAGTACGAAATCTCATTATCAAGTTTTTGAAGAAGATATTAAACATACTCCAAGCTTCCCTCACTTCTTTTGAGGGCTTGTAACTACTTAATCCTGAGGCAATCAGATTTCGTACAGGGGCCAGAGTGCATGGTTTTTTTATCTATTGATTACAAAAAACAAATAATGCCTCTCTACCTATTATTTAAGGATAATTTTCTTGCCATCCCATTATATGAAGACATTTGAAGAAGCCTTTACAATAGGATTCATTGAGAAGGGGTTCATTGGGTGTGTGTAGAAGTCTGAGAGACACATAAGATGCACTCACAAGGAGCACAAATGCAACAAGACACACAGAGAAGATGGATGGATGGAATAGCTCTCTCTATTGATGATGTTTAGAATTGAAGTAAGGAGGGCCAACAACTGCAAACCTAGGAAAGAGTTACCCTCGAGCAGATTTAAAGATTGAATAGAAAAAAAGGTGCATGAAAATGGTAGAAGTAGCTCAGGCTATGCTCGAGACCAATCAGTCATTTGATTAGACAAATTTTGTCAAACTGAATTTGCATTTCCAAGGCTTACTAGAAAGATTAGAGCAGTTGGTAAACAAGCCATACGTCTACATAGGCTCAACCAATTAGTGAAAGAGAAAGTTCACCACCGATGGGAGCTTATGTTCCTAATTCCATGAATGCTAGAATATCTCTTTCAATTCAAGAGCACTCTTAAGAGTTCTTACGGGAAATACAAGAAGAGAAATGGGGCAAGGAGAAGGATAATCCCCCTCTTATTCTTGAGATTGATGATCTTCATGATCAATTTCCCCAAGACATTCCATCTATTTACGGAGACCAAGTAGAGCAACAAGAAGACAAAAGATTAGATTTTGAATCTAATTCTTTACAAGAGTTGCCACTCTCACCGTACAAGAGCTGCTCAAAGTAAAACCAGAGCTATGGAAGCATGTGGCGAATCAAGTTCCTGAACTCAATTCCAATGTGTCGGAATCAATCTCTAAGCACAAAGTACAAGAGATACCTCTAGACAAAATAGGAGACATGAGTGAAGGTGAAGAAGGTAATACTTATCTTCCAATCACCTACCAAGGTGAAGAAGCACAACGCACAAAGATACCTCTAGACGAAATAGGAGACATAAGTGAAGGTTAAGAAGGTAATACTTATCTTCCAATCACCTACCAAGGTTACACAACCAAAGCTATCTTAGATTCAGGTGCTCGCACTGCAATTGCTACCTCCTCCTTATGGAAGCGATGGGGCAAGCCCGCATTAAGACCAACTAGAATGAAGCTTCAAATAGCTGATGGACATATTGAAAGATAGAATCAAGAGAAAGTGGAGTAAAAAGATAAATGAGTTGGAAGTATGTCTAAAAGAAACCAGAGCCAAAATCTTAGAACTAACTTCACAATAATAAAATCAGGAGAGCCCAGCCTAGAAAACAGGATCAATTCTAGCCGAACCCATACCTGAAAATCTAGATATGATGTTCTAAGCATACAGCTGAGATTAAGAGAAGGACCCCAAGTAGCTGAATTGAGAGAACTATCCAAGAGCAAACTTAGAAATTACGAGAATTAAGCTTTGCATGAAAATGGTAGAATTAGCCCAAACCATGTTTAAAGTCTCTCAATATATCAGTTGGAGTAACATAGCAAAACCAAAATTACACTTTCAAGGACTATTGGAGAGGTTAGAACACCTGATTTCTAGCAACAAAAAGAAGAATCTGTAGAAGAGTCCTACTGTCCCAGAGACACAGGAAGATAATGCCCCATCACTATCTCAAGTACCGAACATTGTGAGTGAAGAAAATCTTTCTTCCATACATAAGTATTCACAAGGGTTTCTAAGAGAATTCCAAGAGGAGAAGTGGAGACGAGAGCTTGGAACAATTTCCCCAAGACATACCCTCTATCTATGTTGATGTAGAGGAAGATCAACTTAGTGAACAAATGGAGTTTGAATCTAATTCCTTACAAGAATTACCCCAGTTCACATGACCTTGGGAAGCTAAGTCTATTAGTATGAGAGCCCCCACTATCATAGTAAAAAATGAAGAATCAATAATCCCTAGGAATGCTGATATGATAAAGAACACCAAAGTATAGTGTCATCTTACCCTAGAGGAGTTATTGAAGGTTAAACCTGAGTTATGGAAGCATGTAGCAAACCAACTCCTCGAGACAGCTACTACTCACTCTAAGGAAGGTTCACACAAGAAGGTACCAAAAATACCTGTGGAAAGAATTGGAGATATGAATGAGGGAGAGGAAGGCAATACCTATCTTCCAATGACCCGCAAGGGCTACACCACCAACGCCATCTTAGAAAGTATAAATGTTGGCAATTTTATATATTTACGGAATTTAGATTGGAAAACCAACAAATATCCTCTTCCATTATGAATTGGACCTATATCTGTTCTAGAGGAGCAGGAGCGACCATCACTACCACTACTTTATGGAAATGTTGGGGTAAACGAGCACGAAGACCCACAAGAATGAAGCTACAAATGGCTGACGGACATATTGAGAAACCATTAGGCTTACTAGAATGGATATCTCTCACCACTTGTGTAGAATTGGAGCACACTTTCACCATTTGCGACTTTGGAAAAATCATGCGTATGAGATGATATTAGGATGACCATTCACATGCGAGTTGCAAACTATACGAGATTGGGGAACTAATTCCTTGTACTTGCAACATTTAGGAGTGACTACCAAAGTTAATCTCAAGGATTATTCCCATCGTGATGTACCCCCAGTACAATGGAATACCATTCTTTAGGTGATGCATTCATTAGAATCAGAGCCATCATGGTTGTCATTGTGGTTATTATTGATGATTTATACACATGTATCCTATCATAGCAAAGCCTTTGTACTCTCTTTTGAACAAATTTCAATGGGTGGAAGAATGTGAGAACTCATTCAATGAACTCAAATGACGCTTGTGTTCATCACCTATATTAATGACACGAGATTGGAGTAAGCCATTCCATGTGCATGTGGATGCATCCAATTGTGCCATAGGATGTGTGTTGGCACAACCTACAAATGAAGGTAATATGGATCTTCCCATATCTTATGCAAGTAGATAGTAAAATGCTACAGAAAGAAATTACACCACGATGGAGCACAAAGGATTACAAATGATTTATGTGGTAAAGAAATTTAGACATTACTTATTGGCAAATAAGTTCAAGTTCTTCACAGATCACCAAGCATTGTTGTACTTAGTCAATAAGCCTTGTAACACTGGAGGATTGATACGTTGGTTTCTCTTATTAATGGAGTACAACTTCAAAGTAGTAGTCAGGAAGGGAAAGACCCACCTTAGAGTAGACCACCTTTCAAGGTTAACTATGGGAGGAGCTCCTAAGGAATAGCAGATGAACTACCAGATGCATACCTATTTAATCTTGAGATAGTACCCAAATGGGCCAAATCTATTGCCCCTAACCTCATATTTGGACCCAAGAATACAAAGATTAGGATCAAAGAAGGAGAGATTACCAAATTTCAAAGACACCAGATACTAGCAAGAAGCGTATATAAACAACATAATCAGAAATTATTGCTTGTTGTGTAGATGAATCAGAACATAATAATTGGTTGCAATTAGCACATGTAGGTGCATTGAAGCAACATCATTCAAAACATCATACATTGCAGACTCTATAGAGACTAGGAGTGTATTGGCCTTCTATGGAAGCATATGTCTATAGGCTATGTAAAGAATGACATGTTTGTTGTGAAAGACCACCTATGGAACATGCCATGTTGTATTGTGTGTCTCTTCCACTAGAATGAACTGAACCAATGGTAACATACTTGAGGACGAAAACATTCCCTCAAGAAATGACTTTAGCAAGACAACGAAGCCTAGAGCAGGAAGCTCAAGACTACTGATTGGCGATAACTTATACAAATGAGGAAAATATGGATACCTGAGACAATGCCTTCATGAGAGTGATTATTTGAGCACATTAGAGATTGCACACGAAGGTGTTGCAAGAGGTCATTTTGGCCCCGACAGGATAATCAAAGCCATACTATCACATGATTATGGTGGCTAAGGATGCGATGTGTGCCAAAGAACTCAGTTTCCTACTCGTAGAGACGAAATGCCACTGAAACCCATGATGGGAGGATGCACATTCTCTAAGTGGGGTATAGATTTCATAAGACCCATTAACCCCCCTGCTAAAGGCATGCATGCTGAATATATCATAGTAGCAACAGATTATCTTACCAAATGGGTAGAAGCTTAGGCTACCAAAAGAATGGTGCACACACAATTGCAAAGTTCTTATTTGAAAATGTCTTTACAAGGTATGGATTACCTATAGAACTAGTGAGCGATCAAGGAACTCAATTTCTAGACCAGGTCATTGAATATTTGTTACACGATTTTATGGTGATTCACAAGAAATCCGCTCCATATCATCCTCAAGCCAATGGTCAAGTAGAAAGTACCAACAAGATTCTTTGTAATGTGTTGATAAACCTTGTAAACAACAAACGTTTGGATTGGACAAATAGTTACAGCACACTGTTTGGGCATATCGAGTGGCCTACAAGACCGTACTCAATGCAACTCCCTTCCAGATGATTTTTGGTCAAAATGTTGTGCTCCCTTTGGACTTTTTGATACCCACCCTTAAGGTTGCACAAGAACATCAGTCGACTGGACATGGATTATCATCAAGGATAATGGACTTGGAACAATTAGGAGAAAACACACAAAAAGCAGGAGCAGGCATATATGCAGCCAAGAAGCAATAGAAAGCTTATTTTGATGCACATGTGAAAGATAAAGGCTTAAAAGAAGGTGACTTATTCCTAGTGTATACATTGAAACAACATGCACAGAAGCTAAAGAAATGTGACTATGGACCTATGATTATAAACAGACTCTCGACAAGTGGAGCAGTTCAATTAGCCACATTAGAAGGAGAGATAATGCCTAATTACATTAGTGGATATAGAGTCAAGCTTTATCAGGAACCTCTTACTAAGGATATGCTTAGACGACTCATGTTGGCAAAGAAGCTTAAGGGGGAAGAAAAGAGAATATGCGAGGAAGCTTCGGTAGAAGCTCTAGAACATAATAAACACATGAAACTAAGAAGACAAGGACTGAGAGAGAATATTAAAACCATCTTGAAAAAACACCAAGGTATCCCATGGCAATGTGTCAAACAAAGTCAATTGCTCATCCTAGCTCATTAGCTTCTCCCTTACATAATGGTAGTGGACTTCAATATGCTTGGTTCTAGCATGGTATACTGGATTAGCTGCTAGATGTAGTGAGCTTGTGTTGTCACCAAAAATGTGAGGTGTTGAAGAATGAAGTCCAAGATCTGTGTACAAAGACTTTAACCACATGACTTCTTGAGTTGCATTAGCCAAAGCTCTATATTCGGCTTCAATCAAAGATAATTCCATGGTTGGTTGCTTCTTGGATGACCAAGAAATGATATCTAAACTTGCATGATATATACCCGGATGTGCTTTTTCTATCCCAATCTGCATCTGAGTAGACCTTTACCTCAATATCTGAAGTAAATGAATAAAGAAAACCTTCATTCATGGTCCCCTTTAGGTACTTGAGGACTCTCTTGGCTGCTTCCATATGTGGTCTTCTCGGCTTATGCATAAACTAACTCAATATGCTAACACTATAGCATATATCCACCCTTGTGAGTGTTGCATAGTTCAAGCTTCCAACCAAGCTTTGATAGCTTGTGATGTCTTCAATTGGCTCTCCTTCATAAGCACTAAGCTTATGGTTTTTCTCCATAGGCATACCTGCACACTTGGTGTTTTCCATCTTGAACTTCATAAGCATGTCATGCATATACTTCATTTGTGTGATGTATATACTTGAACCTGTGTAGATTAACTCCAATCCAAGAAAATAAGTGAGTGGTCCGAGGTCACTTATTTTGAACTCCTCCTTCATTTGACTCTTTATCTGTTTGATTCCTTCAAGATCATTGCCTGTGATAATAATATCATCAACATACACACATAAATAGATCACTTCAGATCCATTCCTCTTTATGAACAAAGAATCCGCCTTGCTAGTTTTGAATCCTTGGTCCTGCAAATAAGTCACCAATATGAAAGTCCAAGCTCTTGGAGCTTGCTTCAATCCATACAAGGCTTTCTTTAATTTGCATACATATTTGGGATGATGTACATCCTCATATCCAGGAGGTTGTGCCATATGCACTTCCTCTGACATCCATCCATTCAAGAAAGCATTCTTTACATCAAGTTGATAGAGCTTCCAATTTCTAGATGCAGCAAGACTAATGAGAACCCTAATTGTAGGCATTTTTGTAGCAGGCGAGAAAGTCTCCTCATAATCAATACCATGGTTTTGAGCAAACCCTTTAGCAACTAACCTTGCTTTGTGTCTATTTATACTTCCATCTGGATTCCTCTTGATTTTGTATATCCATCGAGATCCAATTATCTTCATAGACGGCCTGTTAGGTACAAGCTCCCAAGTGTCATTCTCCTTCAAGGTTTCCATTTCTTCATCCATTGCATCTCTCCAAGATTTCTTGCTTTGTGCTTCTTCGAATATGGTAGGTTCTTCATTGGTTGAATCCTTTGCAATGTAGATTGAGTGCTTGGTGATCAACGAAGTATCATAACCAAACCTCTCTAGTTCCTTCTTCTCCCTTGAAGACCTTCTAAGTGGTTGATGTGAGCTCTCGGGTCCATATGTAGCATCTTGCATCTTTGCTTTACCTTTGTTCTTCTATAGCTTTAGTCTTTCCAAGTCTTCTAGGTCAATCTCCGAATCACTTTCTTCAATTTGCTTTGGCTCCTTTGGTTGAAGTGATGGAAAATCTTCATCCAAGTCATAAGGCAGCTTCACTTTCCTGTCTCTACTTACAGAAAATCCTTTATTAGTTGGATTGTACAATCTATATCCTTTTTGGTTTTGGTCATAACCAATGGATATGCACTTCTCTACCTTGGGATCCAATTTCCCTCTTACTTGAGAAGGAATGTGAGCATAGGCTAAGCATCCAAAGATTTTACAATGCTCTAGACTAGGTCTTCTTCCATTCTATACATCATATGGAGTGATTCCATCTAGTGACTTAGATTGAAGTCTACTTATGAGATATGTGGATGTAGACACAACCCTTGCCCATAGGAGTTTGGCAAACCCTTTTCATTGAGCATGTGTTTGGGTGTATACCTTGTAGTGACTTCCCTTTTAATGCCTCTTTCATGCAAGTAGGCATCAAATTCAAAAGAGAAGTATTCTCCTCCACCATCTGATCTGAGTCATTTCAAAGTCCTACCTGTTTAGTTTTCAACAAGAGCAATATACTTCTTAAAGCAATTAAACAATTCATCCTTGTGCTTCATGAAAAATAGAATGGTCCACCTGCTACAATCATCTATGAAAGACACATAACATCTTGAGTCTGATATAGATGGCTCCTTACTTGGACCCCACACATCTGTGTGCACTAGATCCAAAGGATTTTGATACACATATCCCTTCTTATTGAAAGGCTATCTATGAGCCTTGCCGAGTTGACAAGCTTCACACTTATAAATCATGTGTTGCCTTGTGATATTAGGCAGACCAAGTACACTTTGGTCCCTGCAAATTTGTTTGAGTGTCCTCTCACCAATGTGAGCAAGCCTTTTGTGCCATATCTCTAACTCTGTGAGAGTTTGAGATCCATAGCTACACAAAGCTATGTTCTTTGTATCTTCCACTTCCAAAGTGAAAAGCCTTCATGTCTTTTCTCCTTTGGAAATCCTTCTAAAGCCTTTCCTTGGGTCTTCAACATATGCTCCAAATATGTTGAATCTAACTTGCAATCCTTTTTCAACAATCTTTCCAACACTTATTAAATTTTTGGTAATTATAGGGACATACAAAACTTTGCATAAGAGGTTCATATTCCCATCTGATGTCTTCACATTACCTATCTTCTCCACTGAGTGCTTTGTGTCATCTCCTGTCTGCACTTCATGCTTGTTATGAGGATCTTCCAAATCAGAAAGCAAAGCCACATTCCCTGCTACATGGTTTGAGCATCTCGAATCAATGTAAAATATGTGATCATCATCCTTACCCTTCTTCACTGATAGATTCATAATCAATAATGAATCTTCTTGACTTTGGTCCTCTTCATAGTTATTGTAGTCTCTTCTTCCTCTATGGCCACTTTGATAGTTGTTGTTGTTGTAATTGTTGTTGTAGTATGTTAACTGTACTTATGGTTGATCTTTTGCACTAAAAGGTTTTCATTTTGTAGGTTAGATGTTTGAATGCAGGAGGAAAGTGTCGGTTACTCTTTCAAGCACAAGAAGTTTTCAAGAAAGATTCACAACGGAGATGTAGTTTTGTGGATTACACTAACAATTGGCTTAAAGGCATGCAATAGCATGGGAGTAGTAGACAGAGGAGATGATATCCATGATGAGGTTGAAAGATGAGGCTTACTGGAAAAGGCATTCATGGGCAGCATGGGATATGATGATTGATCTGTTCCTAGAGAGCTTGGGATTAGGAATAAACACTGCAAGGTTTTTGGATCATCTTCTAATTATTACCTTAATCCAAGAATCTTATGACAGGTGTAGAAGTATCCAGTCGCATTGTTTCGAACTGAAAGTGGATGGAGTTGATTTTTCAAAAAAGAAGATTTTTATAGCTTTGATTATCTTCGTATGATGTCGAGAAGACGATTTCCGTTGGTAGAGTTCTTGAAGCCCTTAAAGAATTTGGCTTATGGTTATAGCTTTGGATACTAAGTTCATTTTTTCCAGGATTTTGTCAAGTTTCAAAGGATTTGGGAGTACAGAGCGTGAAGGAGGCAGGGGCGGTGGTTTCGCAAGCGGCTGTCAGAGCAGGCTGAGGGGGGTTATGCCCCTTTATGCCCACACGGAGGAGGTGAATGGAGGTGTCAAGAAGGAGAGGATCCGTAGGGGCCTTTGTTCGGTGCATTCGCTCAGTCGTCAGGAGAGAGGGCACGTTCTCGGTTGGCCACAGTAAAGAGGAGGCCATTCTCTCCCTCGAGGGGGGGGAGCTAGCTAATTTTTCCATATCGTTTCGGTGGCTAATATCAGGAAGAGGGGATACATATCTGCAGTCCATTATGGGTCGCAAAGAAGAGGGAGAAGGGGGCGTCATTTCTGGAGAGGATAGCAGCACCTAAGAGGGGGAGAGCACTTGGGAGCAACGAGCAAGCTCAAGTAGATGACTATGCATACTGCTCTATTTGAGGAGGTTCATATGAGTAAAACTATTGCAAAGGGAAAAGCAATCTATGATCGGAAGGGATTTATGGCATCTGAGGGAGAAAGAGCTTACAAGGTTAGCGAGGCTTCAGCCTGAGCCAGAGCGAGGACCCCAAGCAGATATTACTGAGAAGGCACTAATCTCCGTCATGGATTCAGGGTGTTGAACGGCTTCCAACCGGCTAGACTCGACAAAAGGTATTGCACTGGGTGAAGCAGATAGTTTGCTCAAAGAAAAAATAGGGGGAATCCCTTTTTGCACAAGATCCTAGCAAATAGGGAATCAAGAAAGCCGCTCAGGACGACGCAGTAGTAGGGAAGGTTTGTCTGGGGGAGGATTCTTTGCTTCTTCTCCCTCCTGGGTTGCGCTCGGTGGATAGACTATCTCAGAAAAGGGGGGGGGGGATTCTGCTGTTCAGTTCTTGAGGGCGAGCACATCACTATTTTGGTAGAGAAAGAAGGAATGTAGAAAGGAATGGAGATGATAGGACTTCGAAAAAGACCCGACAACTGCCTTGAGGAGCTCCCATAGTGGTTTTGAAGATATTATGGAGGTCTGCTTGTGCAAAACGAAAAATGGAGGCTGTTGTAACTTTTTTGTGCTTTGAGTAGGGGTTCAGAGCAAGGAAAATCTTCCACTATGGAGGTCACTGTTTTACAGGATGAAATATACACTAAAGAGGAATGGGAGACTGCTCTGAAAGCCAAGCTAGAGCACTTGGATGATATTCTAAGAATAGCTCAACTACTCAATTGTCTGTATACTCGAATGTGTTGGACATCTTTTCTCGGTGAATTGCCTATGGAAGATCGAGTTGGGCATTCTGCTATCATTGTATTCCCATCATGTTCCTTGGTCATGAACATCAAGTAAGGTCAGACAGCATGATCTTCCGGCAAAATCAAACATGGACCCTAATGAAGCGTGACATGCGAGAAGCCCTCAAGGTCCGCGTGACATGCTGAGAAGACGAAGCAGTCTGGGGAGCATGAGTGACAGTTTGATCGAGGAAGACATCAGAGCTTCAGTTCTCTAGCCATTGGAAAACACGTGCAATCAAACGTCAAGGCAGAGCTTCTCCTCAAATTGAGGATCACACGACAAAACTACATTGAAACATTTCAGAGCAAGGATTGGCTATTATTTTAGTGTTACAGAAAGGGAGGACCCATGTGCTAAAAAGGGAAGAATATTAAGTGCTTCATACACGTGTAAGCGCACATAAAGGGAATGATCTGAACTGTTCTTTGAAGGGATTTGATCCACCATCAAGTAATGATCTGAAATGTTCTTTGAATGGATTTGATCCACCATCAAATTACTTGTTACTCCAACATGGCCTCTTCGGACATCTGGTAAGAATGTTCCCAGTTTCCCTATGTGCTACTCCACATTTGTACTCAAAGGAACTATTAGGAATCTTCGTAACTTTTGTTCACCAATAGATCTTAAGGATACAGATTCAGCAATCTTGGTTATGCAAAAGTTCTGTTCATATTTCTTAACACCCACATGCTTGTGAACTGATGGAAATAACCTTGCAGTGTGAAGTGGTTGAATATTCATTAATCGATTGTTGTCATGTTTATTGTGTGTATAAGCTAACTTGGCATATTCTTTATGTTTTGCATTGAGAGAGAGAGCGAAAAAAGGACATCTTTTGTGCGAAATGCCGAGGATATGGGCACATGGCCACAGAATGTCCTACAGTCTCGAGATTATACGTAGAACCGAGAGTCTTTTGCAACTTTTGCAAGAGGAACAATCACACGGAAGATGAGTGCTGTGAAAAGGGAAGGTGGTTAAACAATAGGAACTATGCTTATCAAGGATTACCGGGCCAAAGTGAACCTCCCGTGCCTAGATGGGGGCCTAGACCCACGTATGCTTATGGAGGCCAAGGCCAAGCAGGCGGATATCAAAGGCCTGAACCACAAACTCAAAGGAGAACAGGACCGCCAGAGTGTTGGCGATGTGGGTGCCTTGGGCATATACAGGCAAATTGTCCGAATGCGAGGAAGCAGGAAGACTTTACACCTATGTGCCAATATTGTAGTAGGGAGGGCCATTATGATGTTGATTGCCTGCAACGAAGAAACGATTATGGCCAAGGACAAAGAGGGGTTGAGACGTCCACCTACGCACAGCCGCAACCACAACCGATGATGCAACCTCAAGGTAGAGTGCCCAACATTGGAGTAGTAATTAGGGAATTGGATCCGGGAGCAAGCACCTCTACCCACCATGTAGAGGCAAATCAAGGAAAAGAGAAAGGTGAAGAACCGATGGTGGCTGTGGTCACTCGCGCACAAGAGTATACCCGAGGAAACCAAAGTCAAGTGAATGACGAGGACGAGACTCATAGGCAAAGGGATTTAGATGAAGAAGACGAGGTGGAGGTCCTTCCACCAATTACACAAAAATTTGTACCGGGTATCCCACCATTTCCAGAAAGGCTAAAAGTCCAAGAGAAGTTGCAAACAAAGAAGCAAGCAGAAGCGGGATGGACATCGTACAAAGGCTTGCTGAGACCGAAATCACTTTGGATTTGGCCACATTGTTAAGGTGTTTGCCAACCTGCAGAAAGCAGTTCTACAATGAGTTTATCAAGAAACCAAGGAAAGTGAGAAGAAAGGAAAAAGTGGACGAGGTGGTCTTAGGCACGATCCAAAGCATTACGACTCAAGTGGACTCAAATGCCCATGTAGTCACAGTAGAGATCAATGGATATGCGGTCCCAGGAGTGCAATTGGATAGCGGAGCCGCAGTAAACCTAATGATAGAATACATGATGAAAGCGTTGGGATTGACACAACTGGAACATACCCCAATGTCTCTCCGAATGGCTGACCAGATGCAGGTAAAGCCTGCAGGACTAATACGAAAGGTGCAAACCATTGTTGGTGGGATCGAATTCTCCGTTGACTATTTGGTTGTGAGACCAAGATCCACCAAAACTACATCTTCTATACTACTGGGGAGGCCATGGCTGATGCAAGTTGATTGTGTACATGACTGGAGGACGGGGTTTATCACTGTTGGGCCCAAAACCGACTGAATACAAATGCAAGTGACCCCTAAGGAAGATGCTAAGAAAACGGTTCCAATCAAAGAGCTGGAAAAGAAGGTGGCTGAAAATGAGGTGCATGAAAAAGTACGTGAAAAGTTTTCCCTGAAAGTAGAAAATTACAAAAGCCTTTTGCAAGATGGATTTAACTTACAAACAACAAGGCGAGGCCAACCAAAGATGGGCGAATATAAGGACCCAATAGACTACAAGGATGACTCGGACCAAGAACTGCTAGGATGGTTGGCAGGTACAGGCGAGGTTGAGTGCTACACAACGCACATCGACGAGGGCGGAAGTAAATCCGAGAAAGAAAAGTGGTGTGGAGATCACGATAGTCCTAGTAAGGGAGGAGTTGATAAAAAAGAAAACCTCGGGAAATGCAAGGATAAGGAGAACCAGGGTGGTTGTGAAAAGAAGAATTCTAGACATGGAGAACTGGAGAAGGGTCATGCATTGGGTAAAGGGCCGGAATAGGACACAGGGAAGGAAGTGATCCGTACACAGAATCCGAGTAGGAATGGCGATGGCCTAAAGGAGTCAGGATCGACGCGTATTGAACATGCCATAGTTATTCAATCGAGGGTTGATGGGGACAGATGTCAGGATAGCGAGCAGAGCATACAAGGGCCGGCATGTGACTACGTACGGAGAGGGCTTCGAGTGAGTCGTTGGGTGATGACAATTTTTTGCATGATATGGGTCTTCTTACGAGGAATGTGCGAGTGGATACGAGGACAAAAAGAGAGAGGCTTCCTCTATTTTAGCAAACAACTTACCTTTTGTTTACAGGGATCACAGAACTTTTTAGACCAAGTGTGTTGCTACGCGGGATTGCTGAGGACTAGACGACCAATAGTTGATCAGGTATATCAGAGTGCTCTGTTCGACCTTGTAGTATATTTTTCAGATCAAGTGTTAGAAAGCATGGAGATATCGGTTGAGACCTTGCGGACAAACTACGACGTGGAGGAGGCACACTGGCTTGTACGGTTTTGGAATCAAGGTTTGGACATCGACTTCCCGTTTCCTCAATTCGAAGCGTATTTACTTGGCTGGGCTAGATATGCCGAGGATCGGTACTTCTATTACGACAGCACGAGGGAATTGCCTAACGAGGTAAACAATATCTATTGGGCATGGGCGGATCAACTAGTCATAGGCAGCGACGACGAGGCTCCTGAGGTGGAGCCGGATTCGCCTTCTTAGAGAGTATTGATTTTCGGGAGGTGGACATGGCTAGGTAAGAGAGTCTCGAGTCGGTTTTACCGCAGAGTCATTGGAAGAGAGGCCTCGCGAGGGGATGAATAGCTAAGTGTTAGTTAGTTAGGTTGTAGGCAGTCGAGTATACCATTTGAGTGTCGCGTCTGAGGAAGCGAAGACAACAGGAAGATCGATCTATCAGGAGTCTATTTTGTTTGTGTTTTTTATGCTTGTCGTGTGGGACAGGTGGGGGAGCGCTCCTTTCTGCCTCTCCCTAACTCTCAGGGTTCTTCCAAGGGGAACAGAAAAAAAAAGAAAAGGAAAGAACAAAAAGAAAAGAAAAAAGAAAAAAGATAAAAATACAAAACAAAAAGGAAAAGCAAAAACCTCGTGTCTATACGTGTGCCAGCACGCTATGCCAGGCTAGTAGGCAAGCAGAGTCCACCTCGCTAGGCGGTCAGGACTGCAAACCGATGCTAGTTTTGCCATAGGTGATGGAGTATGTGTATGTGTTTTGGTGCTTCGTGCTATAGTGGGTCGACAGGTGAGTGGAGCCATCTCGGTCGGGCGGACGAGACCACAAGCCGCACTCGGCTTTGCTATGGGCAAGCCCTTCCGTGTGTGTTTATACATCATGTATCTATGTTGTTGCGCACTATGCTACGCTGGTAGATGGGTGGAACGAACCTAGCCGGGCGGTTAGGGCCATGAGTCGCATCCGGTTGTCGCATAGGCCAACTCGTGTGTAAATAAATATAAATAAGAAAAAGAAAAGAAAGATTTTGTGTTCCCGTCCCTGCGGGGGAGAGACAGAAAGGAGGAGGAGGATGATCGTCTAGATGGGTGTGCCATGCATGTATATGTTTTTGTGATCTTTTTGTGATTGCTGATAGATCGATCTGCCTAACGTCAACGCCAACGAGGACCGGTATTCACATGTGTATTTGACTTGCTTGCTACCTGCTCACTGTATTTAGCTTTTCTATTCTTGTCAACAGGTTCTTTCTGAAGACGGCGATGAGGTATACCACTCTGATTCTTTTACTTGGGTCACGTTCTATTTTTGGAGTTGGTCTCTTTTTGATTGCGCGAGTTCGGTTTTGTGTCGGACTTCGTCTTGTCTTCGTATGATTAGTTAGGGAAGATGCCTATATGCATGCGGATTATACACGATGATTTTGGTTTTGATACATATTTTTGGTACTGACATTTTTCTGGAGATGTGTGAGTTAACAGGTGCAAGGGAAAGGAGGGATCCCGTCCGGCATGTTTATACATAGTAAGTTTTTTGTGATGGTTGGAATTTGTTTGGATGGATAGTGCAAGAACACAGGTGAAGGGCCAAAGGAAAGAGTGCCATGGATGGAACGTAAGGTATGAAGTGATCGAGCCAACGAATGTAACCAAGGTTTTGATGATTCTATGTTTGAAAATAGGTTGGTGAAAAGAGCGTAAGTATATGGATATGGTTGAGAACATGGTATGCGGCATGATTCATATGTGTGTTTGCATAAACTTGCATGTGGCATGATGAAGAGGAGACATGAGATAGAGAAAAAGTAAAAGATGATTGCATGAAGACATGGAGATGAATGTGGTTGGCATTTGTCTTTCTTGGAATGCATGAAAAGATGAGTGAGCACGAGTGAAAGTGTATAATTGATGATGTGGATATATGTGTGCAGAATGGTATGTGATTGGACGTGGGAAAGTGTAGACGAGGTGAGTGAGAGAATAAGAGAATGGAAGTGAGCATGATTTAGTGATCAAGCGCATGTGTGGATAAGGGGTGTGGCAGGTACACATAGGCTCGTCGGGGACGACTTCGCAAGCAGAAGAGGGGAGTATGTTAACTGTACTTATGGTTGATCTTTTGCACTAAAAGGTTTTCATTTTGTAGGTTAGATGTTTGAATGCAGGAGGAAAGTGTCGGTTACTCTTTCAAGCACAAGAAGTTTTCGAGAAAGGTTCACAACGGAGATGTAGTTTTGTGGATTACACTAACAATTGGCTTAAAGGCATGCAATAGCATGGGAGCAGTAGACAGAGGAGATGATATCCATGATGAGGTTGAAAGATGAGGCTTACTGGAAAAGGCGATCATGGGCAGCCTGGGATATGATGATTGATCTGTTCCTAGAGAGCTTGGGATTAGGAATAAACACTGCAAGGTTTTTGGATCATCTTCTAATTGTTACCTTAATCCAGGAATCTTATGACAGGTGTAGAAGTATCCACTCGCATTGTTTCAAACTGAAAGCGGATGGAGTTGATTTTTCAGAAAAGAAGATTTTTATAGCTCTGATTATCTTCGTATGATGTCGAGAAGACTTGATTTTCGTTGGCAGAGTTCTTGAAGCCCTTGAAGAATTTGGCTTATGGTTATAGCTTTGGATACTAAGTTCATTTTTTCCAGGATTTTGTCAAGTTTCAAAGGATTTGGAAGTACAGAGCGTGAAGGAGGTAGGGGCGGTGGTTTCGCAGGCGGCTGTCAAAGCATGCTGAGGGGGGTTATGCCCCTTTATGCCCACACAGAGGAGGTGAATGGAGGTGTCAGGAAGGAGAGGATCCGTAGGGGCCTCTGTTCGGTGCGTTCGCTCAGTCGTCAGGATAGAGGGCACGTTCTCGGATGGACACATTAAAGAGGAGGCCATTCTCTCCCTCGGGGGGGGTAGCTAATTTTTCCATATCATTTCGGTGGCTAATATCAGGGAGAGGGGATACATATCTGCAGTCCATTACAGGTCGCGAAGAAGAGGGAGAAGGGGGCGTCATTTCTGGAGAGGACAACAGCAGCTAAGAGGGGGAGAGCACTTGGGAGCAACGAGCAAGCTCAAGTAGATGATTGTGCATACTGCTCTATTTGAGGAGGTTCATATGAGTAAAACTATTGCAAAGGGAAAAGAAATCTATGATCGGAAGGGATTTCTGACATCTGAGGGAGAAAGAGCTTACAAGGTTAGTGAGGCTTCAACTTGAGCCAGAGCGAGGACCCCAAGCAGATATTATTGAGAAGGCACCGATCTCCGTCATGGATTCAGGGTGTTGAATGGCTTCCAACCGGCAGGACTCGACAAAAGGTATTGCCCTGGGTGAAGCGGATAGTTTGCTCAAAAAACAAAATAGGGGGAATTCCTTTTTGCACAAGATCCTAGTAGATAGGGAATCAAGAAAGCCGCTCAGGATGACGCAGTAGTAGGGAAGGGTTGTCTAGGGGAGGATTCTTTGCTTCTTCTCCCTCCTGGGTTGCACTCGGTGGATAGACTATCTCAGAAAAAGGGGGGGGGGTCTACTGTTCGGTTCTTGAGGGCGAGCACATCGCGGTTTTGGCAGAGAAAGAAGGAATTTAGAAAGGAATGGAGATGATAGGTTTGAAAAAGACCTGACAACTGCCTTGAGGAGCTCTCATAGTGGTTCTGAAGATATTATGGAGGTCTGCTTGTGCAGAACGAAAAATGGAGGCTGTTGTAACTTTTTTGTGCTTTGAGTAGGGGTTCGGAGCAAGGAAAATCTTCCACTGTGGAGGTCACTGTTTTATAGGATGAAATATACACTACAGAGGAATGGGAGACTGCTCTGAAAGCCAAGCTAGAGCACTTAGATGATATTCTAAGAATAGCTCAACTACTCAATTATCTGTATACTCAAATGTGCTGGACATCTTTTCTCGGTGAATTGCCTATGGAAGATGGAGTTGGGCATTTTGCTATCATTGTATTCCCATCATGTTTCTTGGTCATGAACATCAAGTAAGGTTAGACAGCATGATCTTCCGGCAAAATCAAACATGGACCCTAATGAAGCCTGACATGCGAGAAGCCCTCAAGGTCCGCATATGAAGCTGAACACTTCTGCATAATGCTGCTGAGAAGACGAAGCAGTCTGGGGAGAATGGGTGTCAGTTTGATCGAGGAAGACATCAGAGCTTCAGTTCTCTAGCCATTGGAAAACACGTGCAATCAAACGTCAAGGCAGAGCTTCTCCTCAAATCGAGGATCACACGATAGAACTACATTGAAACATTTCAGAGCAAGGATTGGCTATTATTTTAGTGTTACAGAAAGGGACGACCCATGTGCTAAAAAGGGAAGAATATTAAGTGCTACATACACGTGTAAGCGCACATAAAGCGAATGATCTGAAATGTTCTTTGAAGGGATTTGATCCACCATCAAGTAATGATCTGAAATGTTCTTTGAAGGGATTTGATCCACCATCAAATTACTTATTACTCCAACATGGCCTCTTCGGACATCTGGTAAGAATGTTCCCAGTTTCCCTATGTGCTACTCCACATTTGTACTCAAAGGAACTATTAGGAATCTTCGTAACTTTTGTTCACCAATAGATCTTAAGGATACAGATTCAGCAATCTTGGTTATGCAAAAGTTCTGTTCATATTTCTTAACACCCAGATGCTTGTGAACTGATGGAAATAACCTTGCAGTGTGAAGTCGTTGAATATTCATTAATCGATTGTTGTCATGTTTATTGTGTGTATAAGCTAACTTGGCATATTCTTTATGTTTTGCATTGAGAGAGAGAGCGAAAAAAGGAGAGAGAAAAGAAAGGGGAAAGTGGGATGTGAGAGAAGGGATGAAGGGAAGAGAGTGATTTAGACCGTGTATGTGAGTGCGTGAGATGAAAAGAGGGTGAAACGGGGTGTATGTGTAAGGGTGCGAGAATGATGGTGTGTGAAGACATAGGTGTGTGTGTGTGTGTGAGCATAAGTGTGCGTGGGTGTGAGTGAAAAAGCAAAAGTGAGGGGCAAAGAGGGAGGAATAGAGTGCGGGAGAGAGTGAGAGTGCGCATAAAAGGAGGGTGAGCAGAAATAAGGGAGTGGATGTGAATCAGTGTGTGTGTGTAAACATAGATGTGTGTATGAGCTTATGAGTGTGGAAAGAGAGGAATATAGAGCATGTAAGGAAGGGGGTGTGTGTATGCACAGTTGTGAGGGTGCTTGGGTGGATGTAAAGAGGATAATAGAGAGTGAGTAAGAGAGGCAAAAGGCATATGTGGACGTGTGTGTGTGTGTGTGGGTGAAAGATAGAAAGTGGTTGACGGGGGTTCGAGAGTGCATGTCTTAGGGCATACATGTGAGTATCTATAGGTGAATGTGTGCGAGCGTGTGCATGTTTTGGGAGTAGGGGTGCAAAAGAGTAAGAGAGAGTAGGTAGAGTGAGAAAGAGAGAGTGTGTGTGTGTGTGTGTGCATGAGCGCACATGTATGTGTAGGGGTGAGAGAGAGAGAGAGGGAGGTTGTTATAAGGGATCATTGGGGTGGGATACTTAGTTGTGCATATATTCCTCCATCTTCCCCAAGGTTACATTGGAGTAAAATTGGGGACTTAGGGTGATAAAAGTGGACCTAGCATCAACAAGTTGGGATAAAAAACCATTGTGTGTAAGTACTTTCCCTTGGACTAAGAGTGTTACCATAGTAGTTGTTGTTGTTGTAGCCTCCATTGTATCTGCCTCTATTTGATCCATAGCCATCTCTATTGAATACTCTACCTCTTGAGTTCCTCGAGTTCCTGAAACATTCTTCAGTAGTATGATTAGATAAGCCACATATAATGCAAGGTTGAGATGATTGGAATGTCCCCCTGCCTTGCTTTCCACCTCTGCCTCTTCCTCTAGCTCTTCCTCTACCTGCAAAGTTTGCTTGGAAAGAGCTACCTTCATCTTCATTCTTCCTATTCTTTGACTTGTCCTTGACCTTAGCTTTATCAGAATATAAGGCAGAAGTTTGATTACCTCTTGAGGACTCACCACCTTTGTTAATCTTTGCTTCATGAGTGAAGAGTTGGCCCATGAGTGTGTTGAGGTCGGGTACATGCATATCCATGTATAAATCCACGGTTGTTGTGAATGACTCCCACTTGTCGTCTGCTTTATCTCTTGATGTCTTGCCTCCTTGACATGAGGTAAAATAAAATCAGAGATTGAGTTTAGAATATAGGACCTTGCAACTGCATCCTTTGAACATCAATTTGAACGTCGTTCCACTTCTTCATATGATGGTTGACCTTTGTTCCTCATGGTTGGCATTGCTTCACCTCTGGATATGAATCCATATAGATTCCTCCCTTGAAGGTAAGCCTCCATCCTTAGAGACCATGCTAGGTAGTTGTTTCGATCCAATTTGTCAATTGTTGATGGAAATCCATCTCCCATGTTGCTTGACTATGCTCTGATACCACTGTGAAGAGAGATGGTGGTTGCAATCCAAAGATGAGTTGGTGCTGCTACAACCGGCTTCACACCAGCCAACTCAAACTTCTGAGTTGATTATTAGACCCTTTGAGCTTCCTAAATCCACCAAAATATCAGCCAAGTACTTCGGAACATGTATCTCAAAAGTTTAAGTCAAGGCAGACTAGTTGTGAAATGACTAGCTCCCCAAACTTGCTATTTTTGGACATACACCTACTGGAACAAATGAATAGTGCTCTCAACTAGTAGGAACTAGATAAATTCCTTTTGGCCATAACAAATATACTTATCAAGCTTGCTAATCCACATTAAAACACTTCAAATGATCAACTGAGGACTGAGAACAACTTTTAACAAAATATGGAACATGCCTGCCATTCTCGGGGCTCTGTAGAGATAGACCAGTCAGCAGTAAAATGGATATTTCTCCCAGATTACAAATCCAATGACCATGGAAATTTGTACGCAGAAACTAGACTTTAAGAACTGTCCAACACACATTAAAACACTGAAAAGGAATGAGTATATCGCGAGTTATGAGCTTCTAAAGTTACTGCTCTAAGTGAGTATAGTAGAGAACAAAACAGAGAAGTAGAGAATGATGAATGTATAAATTCATATATGATTACAACCACACTGGCAATGAATATTTTCACAATGGGAGTATAATGATAGAGCTATGGAGTAAGCTCTTCAATCTCTACAAAATGACATGAAGTGGTCACATACAAGGCTTGCTAATCGCCTCTTCCTTCTTGCTCTTTTTATAGCTATTCTTGGAGGGAGTTTGAATTCAAATTCGAATGGATCCACCTAAAAGTGATCCCAAAAGTTAGGAATTATTCCCTTAGCTCACTAATTCGTAGTTTTAGGTAGTTAGAGCCACGAGTTTTCTTTTTACATCATGGATGAGGTAAGCCATTCTTTTCCTTTTTCTTTTTCACAATTACAAGAGATAAAATGTACTCTTTTACAAGAGGTGTTCACATGACTACACATGTGAACATAAATCAAATAATATCAAGCATGTGAGCTTGGGTAAAATGCACCAACAAGGAGGACATCAAGAGATCTTCCCCTAGTCTTCCTTTACATAGGAAGGGGACTACATCAGTGGTCAAATGGGCACCATAGCCTCCAGTGACCCCTCCTCCACACTTCCTGTGGACGAGCTTAGATCTATGGTACAGAATGCCTCACTTCATGATGAGAAGTTCATGCAAGTGTTGGCCCTTCTTTTCCAAAGCAGAGTGTCAACCAAACCTATCAACCTCAACCATCGAGAAGTCAACCACGACTGAGGAACCCAAACCGATGACCATAATAGATGACCCAAAGGTGGAAGCAGTACCAACATGTCAAGCCAACCAGTATAAAGCAAGTATGGGTGTCGAATTGTCAGAAAGCACCAATAGTTTCCAATAGCACAGGCTATGATAAAAAGAATTCACTGCAGAAGTAGATGCTTCATCCGACATCTCCTCGACCTTCTTCTCCATTGATGAGGACCCAACAGATTTGGATTGCGAAGTACTTAACAAACCGACCCACACCCACACAGATTTGGATACCCAAGAATTATACTTTAGCACAAAACCCAAGCCATGTAATATACATCCCTTCGACATCATCCCACCCATCGACACCACTACTGCCCAATTCATATTTTTTTACCTCAGCAGAAGAACAACACCCATAGACCAAATCTTAGGAAATGGATGCCAAAATGCATCCAGAAGCTGTTACACCATCCCGTGTACAACATAAAACCTCCTCTATCTAACCATTACCTTTGTAATAATTCACCTATGACTATACCTTGCATAAATTCACCCACACTAAACCATCATCAATTGTAATAAAATCTCATCAAAATTAATGTATGCATTATCTAAAGCATGTAGGCTATCTAGTGACCTGCATTAGTTTATGAGAAATCATTCCATAAACCACCTCGTGACACTCCGCTACACAGGTTACACATCAAATATGGAAAGGGATTGTGGTCTCACTTTATTAGGATCAAAATTTGTTTCCATACTAATGTGTTATCCTTTTGTAGTAGATCTTACTCACTCACAATCAATCACAATACAAATGGGAGGAACCTTTGAGGCTGGCACCGGTACGCCAGCAATGAATTTTGATAATCTTCTTACCCTATATCGCAACCATCAAGGACTTGTGGGACCTCTAGTAGACGCGAACTACATCTATGACATGATGCTTTGTTTTAGTGGCAACACATGGGGCACGTACCAGTTTTTCTCACCCGAGTTTGAAGACCTTCAGAAATCAGAGGAACTACAACATATTTGGGCTAAGTCTCGATTCACAGAGTACTTCAGTGCACCTTTGCTGAAACCCGATTTCTATCCATGCTACTATTGGTAACCACTCTTGAACTCCCAATGCAAAAGGAATTGTTCAAAACTTTCATTTTTCCTTTGCTAGTTGAAGACCCCCCTTACAAGAAATTTTATCTTTCAAAAGAGCTCATTCGAGCCGCCCTAAAGATCCATGGCACTCACATGCCAACAAAAAGAGAAAGGCTCATTCTTGAGCCTATGAAAAGAGGTGATGTTTTGAAGTGGGTAGAAATTTTTGCCATCACACCTGAATTATCAAAGCCACTACGTATTTGCATGTAGAATTTTCCTTTCCTTGCGTAGGATTGCTTCATTATTTTGCAGAAACGCATTTGGCAAGGCTTATATCTAGCCAATATAGGCCCTCAAAGAATCGACCTTGCTACGTGGATTCAAGATCAATCGTATCTACCGCAGCAAAGATGGGAACGAAAGCATGTCATCCATGGATGTTGTGCTCTCACAAGAATCATCTACATGTGTTTGGCCTACGATTTACCAATCGAACGTGCCATGACAAGTGAGGACCTAAAACGATTTAAGAGAATCACCAAGAAGGCCCCCAAATCCAGCAAGACCAGGGCAAGAGAGTGTATGAGGGGCTCAATTCCATGCCTACAAATCCAAGAGTCGCCTTTGCCACAACCATCCCCTCAACAATCTCCCACGGAACCTCCTGCATCTGTACCACCAATACACGTTCTCCTATCATGCCCTATAATAACTGAAGGAACCACCAGTGCAGTGATTCCCTCAGAAACCTCGACTCAAGCAACTACTACAGAAGTCAGAGAGATTCCCACCACCATTGGTGCAAATGCATTCACTTTTCCCATACCTAATCTCGAGGCAGAGCCCACTAACACTACATTTGATTTTGAGATGCACGACGCATTTTCAAGTGAATTTCAGATTTCTGAAGGATAATTTTTCTCATAGGAATATGAGAGGCCTAGTTACCCTACCATGCCACATGACCAACAACAAGAACAATTAGTATCAAGTTCAGATGATGAAGATCAAATGGTGACCGATGATGAAAGCAATGATGAAGAAAGTGAAACGACTGTTGACTCGCAACAAGAGGATTGATAGGAACAACAACAACAGCGAATTGAAACTCAAGGAGATACAAGCACCCACGAAGAGGAAACCTTCAAAATACATCCGCGTGCCCACTAATGCCCAATCCTCCAGACATCCAGAAGAATTGATGGGAATCCCAACTTGCATGTTGGATGAAGTTCATATTGGAACATGTAAGGTATTGTAAGGAAAGGGAGTTACCAGGGTCCCCAATTGGGGGGTCCGAGGCAGCGAGGAGCAGCCCCAGCTGGGGGTCCAAGGGGGCCAGCGGGCCCCCTAGTGGGGGTCCAGGGGCAACACCCCCAGCGCGACGGTAAAGGGAATATTCCTTGTCGGAGACAAAAATCATTTATATTTGTTAGGTTGGTTCAACCGGTTTAAGCCGTGTATGACAATTACGCGGGCGGTGGCCGCCCACACTCTACCGCTCATGTATAGCCGTCCACGGAAGGCCACCCATGATCCTATATATACATGACTTCTGCACTACATGAGACACCAAGTTGAGCCATCTACCTTGTATCTCCCTATCTAGAGTTGTCTAGATCACCATTTAAGCTCTACCTTGAGAGCGGACGGGTGGACAATGCCATCATCTTTGTACTTGTTGTTAGTAGAAAATTGTTGAGATTCTCCTATATCTGTTATCTTCTCTGCTATTGTTCCTGTGTTATATTGTGTAACTATTGTCTTGCATGGTATCAGAGCCGTAAGGTTCGAATAGCTTGAGAAGTATCACTATTTTTGCCTACTAGCAGACTAGAATATCAATAGATTATTCGAGTGATTACATGATGGCTTCATCGTCGAACACTAGTCTTGGTGCTTCAGCTAATGTTAATGCTGCACCTATTCGAATTCGTCCACCTGCATTCACTGAAGGGAAGCTGGATGGATCCAACTATACACTTTGGAAGTTCAAAATTTTTGCAATTTTGGACTCCTATGAATTACTTGACATTGTCATGGGACCGATGGGATTGGATCCAGAGCCTATACCAGTTGAAGATCAAGCTAATTCAAGATTGATGATTCAACCAAATCCAAATCTTCTATGAGCTTGGAAGAGGCGGAATGCTGATGCATTATGTGCAATTGTCACTAGTGTAAGTGATTCTGTGCTTACTTTAGTTCAACATACTACTAAAGCACATGAGGCTTAGGGCATATTGGCTCGACAATATGAGACCAAGAACCTTACTAGGATACAGAATTTAGAAAATCAGTTGGCAAATGAAAATCATTTTGATTCTGAAAAGGTTGAAGATTTTATCAAACGGATAAAACATCTTCAAGACCAATTGGCTGCAGTTGGTGTTGTTATAACACCAGAAGAGCTGGCTCGAAGATGTGTACGTGTTCTTCCAGCAAATTATGATGGATTAGTAACAGCCCTTAACACTCAGGTAAGACCAAATCCCCTCACATTTGAAGAGTTTTGTGCTATGCTTTTAGAAGAAGAGATGCGGTTGAGGAATCGGCAAAGCACAAGTGATGCTGCATTTTCAAAAAATGCAAAAGGTAAAGGCTCTTCTGATGTATCAAAGAAGAAGCCAAAGAAGAAAAAGTTCACAAGAACTTGCTTCTATTGTGAAAAGAAAGGCCATGCCATCAAGGATTGCAGAAAGAAGCAAGCTGATGAAGGAATGGGACTGTAAAATCATCGTGGAAGAACAAAGAGTCTGCAAACAACACAGAGCTGGAACTTTGGGTAGCTATTGAAGAGGTATGTTCATCTGCTCAAGCTTGTGTTGATGAACCATGGACTTTAGATAGTGGAGCTTCTCGCCATATGACCAGTAAAAAGGATTGGTATAGTTCCCTAGTGCCTCTGCGGGAATCCATCAATGTAGTGGTAGGAAATGACTCCAAGTGTCCAGCCGAAGGAACTGGAACCATCTCTTTTATCACTTCTCCAGGAGTTGAGAAAAAGTTATCCGATGTTCTCTATGTACCTACACTTAAAAGAAATTTGTTGTCAGTTTCTGCAATAACAGATCGTGGACTCGAAGTTCACTTCAATAAGAGTGGTGCAAAAATCATGGATTCATCAGGTAATGTTGTAGGTAAAGGCATACGACGGGATAACTGCTACAGAAGATAAAGATGTAAGCAGGCTATTGCACCAACAATTTGGGCATCTCGGATTTGGAGTTTTGAAGGAGATGCAAAGAACAGGGATGGTTGCTCTTTGCCTGCATTTTCAGAGTTGCAGGAACCTTTTGAAGCTTGTATGATGGGCAAGCAACAACGAAAGGCATTTCCAAGAGAGACCAGCAATCGATCTCAACCTCCTCTAGAGTTGGTACATGCTGATCTCTACGGTAAAATGTCTACACCTTCTTTAGGAGGATCTTTCTACTTTTTGTTGTTAGTCGATGATTATAGTAGAAAGATGTGGGTTTATTTCATTCGAGAGAAGGCTGATGCTCTTGAAAAATTTAAAATGTGGCATAAGTATGTGGAAAATGAATCAGGAAGGAAACTGAAGAAATTCAAAACAGATAGAGGAGGTGAATGCTTGTCAACAGAATTCAATAATTACTGTAAGGAGCATGGTGTGAAAAGGCAACTTACCACAGCTCATACACCTCAACAAAATGGCGTTGTTGAGCGCAGGAAGAGGACAGTAGTTGAAATGGCTCATTGTATGTTAAAGGCTCAAGACATGCTTGATTCATTCTGGGCAGAAGCAGTCAATACAGCAGTCTACATATTCAATCGAAGCTACACAAAAGCACTGAAGGGGATGACTCCTCAAGAAGCATATTCTGGTAAAAAGCCTTCAATTTTGCATTTCAGAATTTTCGGTTGTTTTTGTTATGCACATATTCCTGATTCAACAAGATCAAAGTTGGATTCAAAAAGCAAAAAGTGTGTCTTCCTAGGATATAGTGAAGAGTCTAAAGCATACAAGTTGTGGAATCCTGAGGCAAGGAAGATTTTTGTCAGCCGAGATGTGGTGTGTAATGAACGACCACACTTAGTAGAAGATAAAGGTAAATCTACTATCTCATCAAACGGAGAAATATCTCACCTTGTGCCTATCAAAAGACAGGTTAAAGTTGAGGAGGAGGAAACATCTGATGGAGAAATTTCCTCAATAAAAAGCCAACCAGTTGTAGCTGCACAACGTAAGCCACTACCGAAGTGGGCACAACAGCTCTTTGATGATCACAATCCACATGTAGATGTACCAGAATCATCATCGGATGGATTACGAAGATCAAAGAGAATAGAGGAGCAAAGAAGAGCCTCAAAACACATTGTTAACATGGCTCTAATGGCAGATATCATGGGCTCGATAAAGGAACCTACCACCATTGAAGAAGCCCTTGATGATCCAGGTTGGAGAGCGGCAATGCAGTTGGAGTATGATAGTATACTAAAAAATGATACATGGGATCTAGTCGACTTGCCGCCAAAGAAGAAGGTAATAGGTACTAAATGGATTTGGAAAGCTAAGTATAAAGCAGATGGAACATTAGAAAAGTATAAGGCAAGATTAGTTGCATAGGGTTTTTCACAGATCGAAGGATTTGATGTTCAAGAAACTTTTGTGCCAACAACACGCATGACAACTATTTGGACAGTACTTGCAGTTGCTGCACGAAAGGCCTGGCCTATTTTCCAGATGGATGTCAAATCTGCATTTTTGAATGGTCACCTCAAGGAGGAGGTATATGTATCTCAACCACCAGGTTTTGAGGTGCCCAATTAAGAAAATAAAGTTTGTAGGTTGAAGAAAGCTTTGTATGGACTTAAGCAAGCTCCACGGGCTTGGTACCAACGAATAGATCATTTTTTCAAAAATATGGGTTTTGAAAGAAGTACTTCTGATGCTAACTTGTATGTAACGAAAAGGGATAGCAAGCTAGTTGTTTTCATTGTATATGTAGATGATTTGATCATTACAGGAGATCATCAGGAACTCATCAATCAAACTCGGATCAGCTTGGGAACTGAGTTTGAAATGACAGACTTAGGTCTACTCCATTTTTGTCTAGGAATTGAAGTATGGCAAAGGAAGGATGGCATTTTCATCTCACAACAAAAATATGCCAAAGAGATTCTCAAGGCATTTGGAATGATGGACTACAAACCAACTAGCACACCTATGGAGGTAAATCATAAGCTATCTATGGATGATAACATGCCTGATGTAGATGCTAAGAAGTATAGGAAGCTCGTTGGAAGTCTTATTTTTCTGTGCAACACTAGACCAGACATTTGCTATGTTGTTGGAGTATTAAGCAAGTTTTCCAACAAACCTAAGGAGAGTCACTAGAATGCTGGAATGCGAATTCTAAGGTACATTGTAGGAACCTTGGATTTTGGTATTTTTTATACCACAGGTGATACACTCCAAGGATATTGTGATTCAGATTGGGCAAGAGATTGTGATTCTAGAAAATCAGTCTCTGGATATTGTTTCTCACTTGGTTAGGAATATTTTCTTGGGTAAGTAGAAAGCAACCAACTCTCTCACTCTCCTCCACTAAAGCAGAGTGCTAAGCAGCTTGTTTTGCTTCTTGTGAGGCAGTCTGGTTAAGGAGAATTCTTGCAGATCTAGGCTTTCCATCAAACGTGGTGACTGTACTCAAGTGTGATAATCAAAGTTGTATGGCTATTGCAAAGAACCCAATATTTCATGCTCGCACCAAGCACATAGAAGTACAGTACCATTACATTCGTGAGCTAATTGAAGATGAAATTGTGGAGCTAGAATATCTCCCAATAGAGGCAAATTGTGTTGACATATTCACTAAAGCACTTGGAAGAGAGAAGCTCAACAGGCATCTTCAACAGATGGGCATAGGACCGAAACCTACTTGATTTTTCATCGGTAAACATTGAGGGGGGGTGTTAGTATATGATCAATGTCTACCCCTCATGATTGTATGCACATTTTGTAAGGCCCCCGTTATGAGGAGAAGCCAAGCGTGCATTACCCAATTGATGGGAATCCCAACTTGCATATTGGATGAAGGTCATATTGGACCATGTAAGGTATTGTAAGGAAAAGGAGTTACTAGGGTTCCCAATTGGGGGGTCCGGGGCAGCGGGGAGCAGCCCCAGCTGGGGGGTCCAAGGGGGCCAGCGGGCCCCCTGGTGGGGGTCTGGGGGCAGCACCCCCAGCGTGACGGTAAAGGGAATATTCCATAGAATATTCCCTATCGGAGTCAAAAATCATTTATATTTGTTGGGTTGGTTCAACCGGTCTAAGCCGTGTATGACAATTATGCGGGCGATGGCCACCCACGCTCTACCGCCCATGTATAGCTGTCCACGGAAGGCCATCCATGATCCTATATATACATGACTTCCACACTACATGAGACACGAAGTTGAGCCAGCATACCTCTACCTTGTATCTCCCTATCTAGAGTTGTCTAGATCACCATTTAAGCTCTACCTTGAGAGCGCACGGGTGGACAACGCCATCATCTTTGTACTTGCTGTTAGTAGAAAATTGTTGAGATTCTCCTATATCTGTTATCTTCTCTGCTACTGCTCCTGTGTTATATTGCGTAACTATTGTCTTACAATAGTAGTGATATTAAAGCTTATCGATTATACCATCCCTTGATGCATAAAATTATTGTAAGTTCAAATGTGGTATTTTTTGAAAATGCAGCTTACCCTTTCCTAGAATATAAAATTTAGCCAACAGTTACTTCACAAGTTATGTTTTATACACTCGTGTCTTTGTTTCAAAGTGGTGTGCTTGACTATGGCAATGTAAACCATCCAAATGAGGTTCAAAGAGCTCAACATTTCTATTCAAACCTAGCTGAAAATTTCCAACCAAAGATGGTTGAGATTCAAGCACATATGGCTGAAAATTCCCAAAATTTGGAGTGAACTATTGCTGAAAATTTCCCGACAAAGATAGCTTAAAATTTATACCCCAACATGGCTAATCATTTCCAGATTTTCAACCGTACATGGCTGAAAACAAACACGATATTCATCCCACTAATGATATACACTTTGATGATGTATTACGTGTGGAACACGTGTATCAAGGATGCATAATATATGCCAAAATGGATGCAAAAGGCATTGCAAGATGGAAAATTGAGTGCTCGTTCATTTCGTAGAACAAGATCAAGCTCTTGCCACACGTCAAGTGATTTTGTGGATGTGTCTCTTATTGGAACTGAATGGAATGAAGAGCCACTCTTTTTTAAAAATGCATGCAATGATTCAAATTCAATGAATGGAATGCAATTGGAATTGGATTTTATTCAAAAAAATTGTACTTGGGAATTGTGTGAATTGCCAAAAGGTAAGAATTTCATTGGTATTACGTGGGTTTACAAGATTAAAAGAAAATCAAATGGTGGCTCGCATGACTACCATTCATACTATGATTACATTGGTTGTATATCATGATAAGAAAGTGCATTAATTGAATATAAATACAACTCTGTGTGTTTAGATATCTCAAAAGGAGTTTGAAGTTGGATCTCCCTTATGGTAAAGATGCTCAAACATGCTTGCATGTTTTTACAGATAGTGATTGTGGCTAGTTGTTATGATACATGAGTGTCCATTAGTGGTATTTATTTTTCCTTAGAGGATCATGAATATCTTAGTTGAGTAAGAAGCAACCTATTATGGCCACATCTAGTTATCAAGCTATGTACAAGGAAATATTCACAACTACAATGGAGTGTATATGACCGAGATACTTATCAATGGATCCATGCATGGAGATTGATGCACCTACACATATCCTCACTGATAGTCATAGTGCATTACTAATTGCAAGAAATCTGGTACTTCATGCCCTTGCAAATCATATTCATTATCATTATAATTAATTATGTAAGAGTCTCTTCATCCTAAAGATGTTTATTTAGTATACATGCCTACACAAGATAATGTGGCATACATATTCACCAAAGCTATTCGATGGGAAAATGTTGAAGCTTTTCACAAAGCTTTAAGGTTATTACCTTGTGAGGATTGATCTTTCACTACTCATATGTGTTCAGATCATTCACTCTAAAGCTGAAAAAAAATATGACCATTAAGATGACCACAAGCTAGAGAGATGAATCTCCTCCCAAACTTATGCATCTATATATAGCTCTCTCTAAGGGACTGCCCTCTTTGACAAGTGAATGCTAACCATCCAAGCATCCATCATGTAACTACATCTACAACAAGAAGGTTAAGGTGCTTTTCATCTTATAGTTGTTGGTTGTGTTAGAGAGTTAGGAAGCACAAATAGGAATACACATAAGAGCAAAGAAAGAGATCCACACACAAAGAAAATGTATGGTTGGAAGAGCTCTCTATTGATAGGTAATGAATATTGATCAACAATATGAGAGTGAGTCAAGTAAGAGTTTTAAGTTAATCCCTAAGTATTGTATACCATCACATATGAGTATATTCTCTATATGTGTTTACATGGGGAAAAGAAATCTAGCCAACATTAGAGTAAAAAGTGTCCATGTATAGGAAAATGATTCAAATCAAAGGTAATCTAGTGACACATAAGTGTAATAAACCCCCTTTATTATAAAGTAAGTTATGACATGAACATCTGAATGGTTTAAATAGACCTAAAATTTTACATCGTTTCATCATTCTTTTCTAGGGCCAAAGTACTTAAGCAAATGTGCATGTGCTTGTTAAACAAGCAAAGATGCTTGTCTTAATAAGTAATTCATACGAGTGCAAAGGTGGAGCTCTTGGGTTCATAAGAGGCCTGCAAAAGTGTTTTGCTTCAAGAGCTCTAGAGTCTTCTAAAAACATCCATGAAAAGAAAAAAAAGAGAGAATCCTGAGCTAGCTCATGTTCAGAAGTAAGAAACACCTCATGCTCATTGGCTCTTCCAATTGGAAAGTCCACGACATCAATACCATTCTTCTCCTCCATCTAAGTTTCCCCAAAGGTATATGATATGATATCCCCCCATATGAAAAGCATGGAACAACCTAAAGATAAGCTATTGGGCTAACTTTGACCAAAAATGAACAATTTTCATAAGACAAAACTACTTCATCTAGGTCCCCATCATTGGGATATGCCCCATAAGAAAAGGGAAAATCCCAAAGCCAAGCGACTCTGATCGAAAAGATTTCACCGTTGAAGGAAAATTTGAAACCATGAAACAAACCAATGGGTCAAACAGGAGGATATCAAGTTAGACTATCTTAAGTTAGAGTATATCAAGAGGAAACTTAGACTTATGCCTAATTAACAAAAGAGTCGAAGATTGTGGTAGTGGAGAAAATGATAACCACATTGACAATATCCCTATATTCAACAAAAGAAACAATATCTATCACATCTTGAACCATGAATATAGAAAACATTGGACCTGGTTTAAGTAGGAGATAAAAATTTCAATCCCTTTGGCATCCATTGATCAAGGTGAAGAAAGTCTTTCTTAGGAAAAAATTCTCCATAAGACCTTTGGGAAAACACTAGAGACCACAAGCTATACTTAACACCCTATAGTCCAAAAGGAGCCATAGAGAAGAGAAGGAAATCGGACATCTTTTTCATGCATTTTTTCTTCTTAATGAGTTTTGAGCCTTTTGAAAGCAAAAAGAGTATTTCAATTTTTTTTTTTTTAATAAAAGGAAGTTCGGCCTTAGCCTATTCTCCCAAACTTTAATTAAAATAAAGAAGAAAAGTTACAAGTGAATGGGACTAGTGCCCATGGGACCCCCCAAATCCCAGAATGTAGGGGAGGAGTACGACAAGCTAGAGGGCATTACAAATGAGGCGAACAAATATATCTCTCCCTCATGTGGGACCCATTTGGGTTTCAACTTGTTGTTTTCGAGGAGATAAATACAGTGATGTCTAAGCAGTGGAGATCTTTTATCTCGGGAGATTCTTTTACCTAGAAGAAACAAGGATTTCTCAATCGACCATTCCTTTGGAGTTTGGCCAAAATTGAGAGCACAACGTTCCCTCCAAATCTTCCAAAGAGTCTCACCCTTGATGGCGTTCCACAACCTCGATGAGCAGCCTACCGCCTCACCCAACAGTGTCTGTTGCCAATTGATTTGGTTCGAGAGTCTCAATACCTCCGTGATGTGGTGCCAAATAACACGGGACTTAGGGGCAATCGGAGAACAGGTGAACTAAATCTTCGATGCATCGATGGCAACGCTTGCACTATGGCGGCACACCACAGATTTTGTTAGCCCTTGCATTGGACCAGATACCCTTATGCAAGATCTGCCAAATGAGAACGAACTTTTTGATCTCAATTAGGGGGTGCCAAATAGACATGAACTTTAGTTCCCATTGAAGTTTGGTCCAAGAAAGGCACCACCTCTTATCAAGGGTGCGATGAACATCTAAGTTCTCTTTGAAGTTGGGGATTCTGGATAGTTTCTTACCATTGCTCCATTTGAGGCCATCCAGGCAAGGAAGATCTTGTCCATAAAGGTGGGTAGTTGAGCGGTCCCACGCTAAACACCTACCTTGAAGAAGAGTCCATTCCTCGAGGGTAACTATATGTCTCACGTCTAAGTCTTCGAACCTAATCCACTGGCTAGTCTCTTGTTTCTAGAGCTGTTTCCACTATTTGAACCCCTTGTTCCATATCCGCTTTGCAGTTTGGAGGTTCCTAGACTCCACCCCCCTAATGCCACTGATCGAGAACTAGATAGAGTCATTTTGTCTTATCCAAGCCGCCCACTTCCACTCATCACTGATTTTGATGAATTGTTTGGCCTTGTTCTAACTCTTCCATAAAGAACACACGAGGCTAGAGCCTTTAGAGGACAGCGGGTGGGGGGAGAAAAAAAGTGTTAGAATCCCTATGTCCTTCCAAACAGGATGGCCAACTAAGGTAAGGTCTTCCATGTTTCTGAAGATCAATTTAGCCCAAGAGAACTCACTATTGCTCCAAGCCTTGATAAGCCACTTTGTCGCCAGCTTGTCAGCCAACCCAATGATATCCAAAATACCCAAGCCCCCTGAGTCTTTCGAGCTAATGCAAGTTTCCCAGTTGATTTTGGGAATCCCCCTCCTATTGGGGTCCCAATCCATAGGAAGTTTCTGCAGATTCTTTCCACTTTGGCCAACTCTTTCTCCTTAGGTCTCCAAAACGAGATGAAGTAAATAGTCGTAGAAAGCATAAATGTGTTAACAACCATAGCACGCTTTGCCAAGTTGACTTGCATACCTTTCCAAAGATTTAGTTTGCTATCCAGCTTGGATAGCACCCAATTCCATCATTGGTCCATTGAGATGTCGAAGCGCATCGGAATGACGAGGAGATGGAAGACTTGACCTCTAGGGATAACTTGACACCCCTGATCTAACAACAATTGGGGTGGAGGTCCGCGGATTGCTCTGAAAGCAGTTTTAGCATGGTTGATTTTTGAACCTGACGCCACACAAAAGGTGTTGGGGCAACTCTAGAACACCTCAATGTTGTTCATATCATTATGTACAAAGGCATTCATGTCATCGGCAAAGAGTTTCACAATCATTTGGCCATGATTAAGAGCTAGGGAAAGACCCTTGAGATTGCCAGCGTCCATGTGATGCTTTAATAGGGGACTGAGGCCATTCGAGGCAGTAGCAAAAAGTAGTGGAGCCAGAGGGCAGCCTTGGCTGATAGATCTTTTTAAATGTATGGGCTCAGAGAGCTTACCGTAGATATTTATTCTAGTTGAAGCGTTTCCGAGAAGAGTGGAAACCATCTTTGTGAACCTTTGGCATATTTCATATTTAAAGATATCGAGTTTCTTGAAATTTAAGGATATGTACTTTTCCTAAATTAATAATAATCCTCTTTTATAAATAACGTACATCAAACATAGAAGAGAGACCAGCTAAATTGCTATATCTCTATATCAAATGCTGAGGTAATTCACTTCAATGAAAACTCCTGACTAAGGTATTGTACTGCAGGTGAGAGCTATTAATATGGTTTGCTGCCTTGATTATTCCTTTCAGATGAGCATTTACAATATCTTGCAGCACTAAAGAGATGTTGCGAAAAAGACTCCTACCCATACAAAAAATATATGCTTCCTACCCATACAAAAAATCTTGGTGAAAAGAAAAAAAAATCTAGTAGATCACTTTTCATGATCAACAAGCGCAAGAAACGGGAAAAAAAGTACACCTATTAAAGCAAGGCTAAGCACCTTTTAGATAGCCAATTAAAAATCTTTACTTCTTACAAGATTAATAGGAAATATTATGATTATGGTAAGACAATGTAAAAGTTCCACTTTCCTCCCCTCTCGAGGTGAGATAAAAGATGATCGAGCACAAAAAATTATAATGTGAAGGATATTTATAAAGCACATAAGAAATAATAAAAAAACCTATATACTCCCTTTTGGACAACAAAAGCCTTCACCAAAAAAAGACACACTGAAGGTGTGCGATATTTCCTATGATGATGACCAAGTACAAATGAGAACTTGATCTCAGATGTATCTGCAGAATTTCGTTTCGATAGATGGAAATCACTCACACAACTTTATCTTCAGTGATAAACTTTGAGTGAAGATTATTTCTATTCCCAGCTGTCACAACACATGCCGCAGGGAAGTGCAATCGCTACATGTGCCTTAACCAGCCTGCAATAATATACTCATCTGCTGCCCTTGTTTTTGCGAATGATTCACGACCATGGAGAATCTGCCCAATTATAAAGTACTTGGACTTTGAAATTCCACCTATTAACTGAGACCTTGTTGAAACATAATCTGACAAATGAAAAAAAGGCTCACCTCTGCGTAATTGATGACATAAGTCATATCACTGGGGATAGACCAATTCTTGAAATGGGCCAATGCAACCTTTACATGAAGTAATTTAGGTGCCAAGCTAAAATCTGCAGCAGTGATTTTGTCACCAGCAACATATGGTCCCTGAAATGGTCTTTCTGTCAGTATCAAGAAGACTCAAACCTAGAATCTGACGGCCTCCACAAGAATTAATATTTTACAAAGACAACATCATTTGAAGAATAAACAGGTCACGATGAACCTGATGCAAGATCATCGCAAAGAAGAATTAATGTATCCAAGATGCTTTTCGCACAGACATACTACTTGAAGAGCACCTATTACATCATAACAAGCTGCGGGCGCATTAGAATCAGAGTATTCGAATGGACTATATACGTTATCTTTGAGGTGATCATTCAAGCTTTTCAATTCGGCGAGTAAAGCCTCCTCAGTTCCATCTGAACGGTCCTTGCTTCTGAGAAATTTCACAAAACTGGGGAGAAGTTCCGATCCCCTGCAAAGAAGGGAAGGCTTTCAAGGAACGGAAAGAAGGGAAGGTTTGCAACGAATAACTTCAGTTAAGGAACAAATAAATACGCTGCTTGTATGAATAGTATCAAAATCACCAACTTCTTCGATGGAAAAACTCAACTAAAACATTTGAAACACAGGAGTTAACATGTACATACACTGAAGCCTTCTCAGGCGGTGTCTTGAACGATGGTCCAGGAAATTTTTCTTCGAGGATCTCAGTAATCACATCTGATTCTGGGATCCACTTCCCCTCATATTTCATGACCGGCACTTTACCTTCGGGATTGATCTTTAGGAACCTGAGGATTAAAATGATCCCCAGTGAGTCACATGTACACTCTGTCATTGTGAATTAATCAGAGTATCCCCAAGCGTCCATGTTTGAGTTACCATTCTGGCTTGTTGGAGAGATCAACAAGCGTCAGCTTATAGGGGATATTTTTCTCCTCCAATGTGAGGAGAACTCTGTGACAAAAGGGACCTGCGTAACAGACATAGAGACAATCGTTGTTGAAAAATAGCTTGTCAAACGGCGGAAGGTGAGCAGTAAGGAAACGCCAAGAGCATCTTGCCATAAGAAAGTTTTCGACAAGCTCCCAATGAGTACGTGGAATACGTTCGCAAGGTTCACCATCGCCAATAAATCATGTGAAGGCGATCAAACACAAAATACAAATAATGTAATGATTTATTGAAATAAGACCTTTCCCAAACTGACATTGCAACCTCTCAAAGAATCTAATTGTCGTCAGTTTGTTTCATAAGTACTTCGTGGAAGAAGATATGGTTGTTGAAGAAATTTGACTGATGGAAATCCACGGAACTAGCTGTTGCAAACCCTTAGGCTCCGCATTTAAACGTACCTTCCCTTTCTAATGACTTCAACAAACTGCCGCCATATCCCAAGACACAGTGACATCCAGATCATCAATATGGATTAATGAGTATGCGAGGGCTCTACGTGCCGGGAGTGTTCGTGAATGTGAAATGAAACGAAGGATATCGCATTGTCATGAATAGAGATACAGCGTACACATTGGCTAAACATTCATGAAGAAGAAAACTTACGATCTCCGAGTATATCAGGCTTTCCCGTGGCTCCTTTGACGAGGAACTCGATGGGCTGATCGACAGCGACGGCAGCCATGGGAATGGTGGATAGATGCTGAGCTTGAAGCAATGAGAACTTTCGATGGATCAAAGCAGGGAACGACGATCGGGGGCGCTGGACAAGACAAGATAATTAATAGGCATGGAAAACGTGTCCAGGTGTCGAAGCCCGAGCGATGGAGAGAGGCTAGTTGCTACACTGACGGCATCTTTGACAATGACCATTCGCACTTAATATATTTGAGCCTTTTGACTTTATTTACATGTGCAGTGCTTTGGAGACTCATTTTTCAAGGTACCCCCTACTTTCATATAGAACCCTATACCTTTTTTTTTTTATAAATGGAGGTTCGGCCGAGGCTTACTCCCCGGACTTTAACTTAGATTGCAACTGTACAAGGAAGGGCATAGTACCCATGGGACCCCCCGTATCCCACAAGAAGAGGGATTTACAAGACTAGGTTGAATGGTGATTATAACTACCACAGGACTAGTCAAACGATGGCACATCAGCCATATGCTTCATCATTCCAGGTTATACATGTCCCTTACATGTGGCCGGCAGGGATTGAACCCTCGCCCCCGCCTGAAGAGGCGAGAGGCCCAACCAGCTGCCTTAACGGCCTGGGACATAGAACCCTATACCTATAAGTTGTCGTTTACAATGAATTTGAAACACACTCACACATCCAACCTCGTGAGATAGAGGCATCTATCTTTGAGAAACTCAGAGATATGTCCAACTAAGACTTGAACTCAGGCCTTACTCCCAGAGACTCAAGACGTCAACCACTAGACTATGTGAGCTTGAACAAAAGAGCAAATTTTTTGGTTTGTTGTTGGGACTTCAAAAATAACGTCTTTCCAATTTTTTGTTTCAAATACTTTGTCCATGTGAGAAATCTAAAGCAAATGCTTGAGAAATAAGAATTGTAGCATGCGCTATGTGCTCACGAGGCTTTGTTCATACATACATACGTAAATACATAAATACATAGATAAATACACAATCATAGGCAAATAAATAAATACATACATAAATACACACATACATACATAGGTGCACACATACATACATAGATACACATAGATATATACACGAAGACACACATACACAAGCATGTAACCCTTAAATAAAAAAAATATTGATTCTGACATATACATGACATCTTGTCCACATTTATCTCAATTATATAGAAATTCATAACATCTTGTCCTCATGACATGTACATGACATCTTGTCCTCATTCATCTCAATTATATAGAAATTCATGACATCTTGTCCTCATTTAAATGATATCTCAATTACATATACATGACATCTTGTCCTCATTTATCTTAATTATATAGAAATTCATCTTTACCATTAATTCTTACTTCAATGATGAGTGCACAATACATTGAGAAAGATAAACAATGTGTTGTATGATTTTCATATCACCCACGAATCAAATTTAAGTTGCATTATTTTTTCTTTTAGTATTCGTTTATTCGTGAATAATTATTAAATTATATAAAATTTCATATTGTTTGATCAAATTATTTGATGGTAAGTAAGCATATTCGTGTAACTTTGAATCATTGAAGACTTTCGAGTCCAATTATCTTTCGATTTCGAACTTTTCAATCATAAACTCTTTTGATTGAAAAGTTTTCGATCCGAAAAAGGAAAAATTCAAACAAAAATGTTTATGTAAAAAAAAATCCCGTCAAAATATTCTCGATCAAAAGTGACTTTGATTTACTTAGTATTTCTAAAAATATACTTTTTTTAGGAACTCTTTTTGTTGAAACTATTGCATTTTGCATAAGAGAGAGATACAAGTAAGAAATAATGTGTGTGTATGTGTGTTTGCATGTTTTATAAAGTAAATTTAAAGTAAAGAATAATGTGTGTATGTGTGTGTCCGTGTGTGCATGTCTTATAAAGTAAATATATGACATGAGCATCCCACTCGTTCAAACAAATTTAAAATCGAACATCATTTGGTCATTTTTGTGTAGGGTCAAAGGTATCGAGATTAGACTTAAGCATTGTTTCATGTAATCTCTAAAACAACTAATCCACTTAACCTAGTGGTTATTTCTCAAAGATAAGAAGGACAAGGTCTTGAGTTCAACTCTCATGGAGAGCATGAGGAGAGAGTTTTGCCCAAAGAGCTCTAGATCCTTCTAGAAGCACCCAATCAAGATAAAGTGATTTAACTCAAGTAGTGAGTACACTTACCACTAATTGACTCTAGTGAAAAGTATAAAACAAATGATGGAGTTTACATATGCGTATGTGCCTCCAACTAATCCAGAGGTCACCGTTAGGTCAGCATTAACTCGAGGATATATATATATATATATATATATATATATATATATATATATATATATATATATATATATATATATATATATATATATATATATATATATATATATATATATATATATATATATATATATATATATATGTGTGTGTGTGTGTGTGTGTGTGTGTGTGTGTGTGTATAGAGAGAGATAAAGCTGAGACGAGAACCATCTTTCTAGCATGTGGCAGTTCTAATACTCTAGTTCTTCACATTGGTATCAGAGCTCTAGGTAAGCTTCCATGAACACCTTGCTAGTTGTGTCATCTTTTTCACCATATTTCTCTTAAAGCTATAAAATTGGAGTATGAAGTTGTAGCCATGAGGAATGAATTTTCCATTCAAACCATTCTCTCTCTCTCTCTCTCTCTCTCTCTGTGTAAATGGAGGTTCAATAGGTGCCTACTCCCCTGGCTTTAACTTTGAAAGTACAATTATATAGGTGAATAAGCATAATACCTATGGGACCCCCACTTCTCACAAAGAAGACGTTAGACAATATTAAATTGGTTTAATCTAGCTAAAACCATTACATGTAAAGGTTAAGGGTTGAACACACAACCTTTGCCTTAAGACACCAATGCCAAACCAACCCAGACTTCTTCTCCCACAGTGATGTGCCTTTTCGACTTCCAATTGCATGCATTTTCCCCAATATTAGTTTTCTACAAAAGAGAAGAATCGTATGCAAGACTCAATCTACTAGCCTCAATTATGGAACCCGCGAGATCGTGCGCAATTAGAGGTTCTGATTTTCTAAAAAAGAGAAGTAATTGAATATGCAAGACTCAATCCGCCATTTCGTGGCCTAAATACTACATGATTTTTGTTATATCATGTGTGCTCATCTAGCAATGAAGAGAATGTGGCATCCGAATCACTTGTGATGGCTTTCATCTGAGAAACAAAAATGCTTATTGGTGGAAAAACCAGGTCAAGAGGAGAAATCTTAACTCTGTCCTCCAAAATACAAAAGTAATGAACCTTGATCGCTATATAGATAGCAATTTGTTTTGCCCCCACAATCCATGTGGGATTTGGAGATACAAAGAAAAGACATTAGATCTCGTATACAAAGAGGATGTAGCATGGAATTGTTTTTATCAAGAATGATTTGGGGAGGCTTAACTTGGGGTACGTTTAGAGCACCAAGAATCATATACATGCGCATGGAGATGAAGTTTGATTCTTCCCGAAGGAAATGGAAGGATGTAGCTTGAGTTGTGTAGATATATTTCAATAGTGATGTAAGTGAACACACTTAGGATTGTCAAGGCACTTTTTTCTCTCTTTAGGAGGTTTTTTCCCACCGTCTTCTATATGCACCTATAACCCTAAAGGCTCACATACCTTTGTATATTCACTTATTAATATATTCAACATTTTATTGTTCTCCAAGAATCTTCTTCTTCTTTATATTGTCCATGTGCTTTTCTAGACCTCAAACTCCAATAACTAGTATCAAAGCAAATCGTTGCTATCTCTATGACATCATGGACGCCCCTGCCATCATAGTCTCACAATAGCATGGAAATTGGTGAGCATATGCAAGGCAATGAGGAATTCAAACAGCTTCATTGTGTAGCATCAAAATTTTCGTTTGAACTCATTTCAACCTTCAAATGCACTATCATAGCAACTTTTTTATATAGAGTCAATTTTTGCATCAGGATATTTAGTCATTGGCCATGATTGAAAGTAATGATGTATTCTATATGTTGGCTATTGAGGATATTTTGGATGGTGCTAATCACCCATTTTAGACATACATGATGCATCATGTATTGGTAGCAAAAGGCATATGGAACATTGTGCAAGGTGTTGAAAATGGTCATACTACACTTGCAAATATAGCGATTGAAGGTGATGAAGGTGGTGTTGAAGATGATAATCTTCAATTTCTTGGTCATGCAGTGGTTCATGTTGCACCTACTATAGATCAGCTTTTTTGGGATGAAAAATATGCACATGCACATGCATTGATAGATTTTTCTATCAAATGCGTCCTTATCCCTCATATTTGCTAGCAATGATGTATTCCATATGTTGGTTGTTGAGGATAAGTTGGGTGGTACCAATCACCCATTCTAGGCATACATGATGCATCATGCATTGTTAGCAAAAGGCCTATAGAACATTGTCTAGGGTGTTGAAAACTTTCCTAGTACACCTTCAAATAGAGTGATTGAAGATGATGAAGGTGGTGTTGAAGATAAGGATCTTCAATTTCCTTGTCGTGCTACTAGTCTTGTTGCATCTATTATTGAGCAACTTGGTTGGAATGGCCAAGATGCACATGCTTTGCATTGATAGACTTGCCCATCAAACATGCCATTATCCCTCACATTCACTTTTATAAGATAGAAAAATGTGCTTGGCATACTCTTACAACATTATACTAGGCAAGAAATTAGGCTCTTGTTGCTTATCTCTCTTATCTCTGAAACGATTTGGAGAGCGAGCATATGAATGAAGGAGATCAATGGAAACTTTTTTGACAAAGATCAAAGATCAAAGGAAGGATGTAGCTTTGGTAGTGATGCAAATGAACGCACTTAGGAGCTTTCGACACTTTTTTCCCTCTTTAGGAGGTCTTTTCTCCCCAACTTGTTTTTATGCCTATAACCTTAAATTCCCACTTATTTTTGTATATTCACTTGGTTATACATTCAGTATTGTGTTGTTCTCCAAGCTTCTTCTTCTTCCTTATGATGTTTGTGTGCTTTCATAGACCTCAAACTCCAATAATTGGTATCATCACAAGTTGTCTCTTTCTTTAGGGCATCATTGACACCCCTCAAGTCATAGTCTCATAATTGCACAAAAATTGGTGAACATAGTCAAGTCGATTAGGATTTCAAAACATATTCATTGTGTGGCATCAAAATCTTGATGTGAGCCCATTTTAGCCTCCGAATGAACTATCTTAGCAATTGTCTAGGCAATTTTGTCATTTTCTATCAGTCATATATATAGGTTTTAGTTCACCAGTAAAAGTGAATCAAAGTCTAGTATAGGTCTAATAGAGCTCCTTTGGCTATTTTTGTACAACTTAGATATAGTTAATTCTCTGCACTATGGTATTTAGCCATTGGCCATGGTTGAAAATAATGATGTATATTATATGCTGGCTATTGAGAATAAGTTGGATGGTATTAATAACCCATTCTAGGCAAACATGATGCATCATGTAGTGGTATCAAAAGGCCTATGGAACGATTTTTGCAAGTATTGTAAGGAAAATGATCATGTAATAAAGAGTTTTCCTAAAGTGTCTGCAGTGGAAGCAAAGAACAATGAGGTTAGAATGGTCATTCTTGAGGCCTCTACACCTAAAATTGAGTCTATTAATCTTGTTCAAAATGAAGAATGCAAATTTACTACTCACAGTCTAGTTTCTTCACTTCACTTCAGCATGCTTCTATAGGAAATACTATTATATCTACTTAGAACTCTTCTTATCTTGTCATGGGAGTTGGAAAGTTCATTTTTAAATACTCTTGATGGTAGTTCTTTCACATTGTCAGATGCCTATGTTCCAAGGATCAAGAGAAATTGGTTATCAATGTCAACATTAGTCAAGATTTTCTTGGTTGTGAAATCTATTATCCATGCTTTGATCATCTGAACTTTGCTAGCTTGCTTCACCCATAAAAATCTGAAATGGTGTCATCTGTACCCAAACTTGAGGGACTTATAAACATGTCTATGAAGGCTTTATTTTGGGCAGAATGCAATTCCCTCCTTCCAAAAACATGGTTCAATTAGAGATGTAGATAAATGGAAACTTTTTTATAGTGATGTTTGTGATCCTATGTGAACACATTCATTTGGGAATTGCCTATACTTTGTGATGTTCATTGATGACTTTTACATGCATGCTTGGGTTTATCAGTTGCAAGTAACGCTCAAGCTTTTTATTGGTTTTGAATACTTCTTGGTTATGGTTGAAAATCTGTCAACATGTAAAATGGATAGCCAGTGTTCTGATGGAGAGAGGAATATATCTCTTCTAAGTTTAATGCATTTCTCATCGATCATGGGATAAAACATCAGTGCAAGCTACCATAACACCTCAACAAAATGGGATTGCTGAAAGGAAGAACATGTCTCTCATGGAAATGGCAAGGTCTATAATCAAAATTCAACCTTTACCACATGGCTTTTGGGTTAAGGATGTTATGGGTGAAGCATATGTACTTAACCGATGTCCCAAAAGACATTGCATTCTATCACTTCATATGAGGCTTCGCATGGTCATAAGCCATCTAGTGCTCATTCATATGTTTTTTATTATTTGGCATATGCATCAGTACCCTAAAAACAATGTAGAAAACTCGATGATAAAGTAGTGAAATGTATTTCTTTTTTATATAGCTATAAAAGAAAAGGTTATCATCTATATCATCCACATAGTAAATGCATTCTACATAGTTGTGATGTTTTTGAGGAAGATGCAATTCAACCATTATTTTCATGTATCAACAAGACATTAGATACCTCACAAGAGGTGTATGACACTTTGCTACCTTGTTTTACAAGTGGATAGTCAAGTGCTGGTCCAAGTGAGGCAATTTCTTAGCCTTTATAAGTCATTCCATTCTTAATTCAGATTTTGATGATGCACTTATTGATGAGAGATCTAGCATAGAAAAGACAGAAATTATGCCTAAATGGCTGGTGCAAACGTTGGGGGATAGCAAACATTGGGGGATTATGCCTAAACATTGGCTAGTGCTTGTTTAGGCTCTCGTAGTACTTGCTTTGCATCAAATTGATATGCAATGGTTGTCTCTACTCTTTGCGATGAGAATGAGCCTTTTTTTCATGAAGCATAGAATTCAAAATGTTGCATGGTTGTTTTGCAATTCGAATATGATGTTATTATAAAGAATGATACTTGGTCTTTATGTGATTTGCCTCCATGCAAAAAGGCCATTGGCACGAAATGGGTATACAAGTTGAAACATAAGTTTGATGGAGCACACTTGATAGGTATAAGGCTAGGCTTGTTGCCAAATGTTATGCTCAAGAAAAAGGCATTGATTTCGATGAGAATTTTGCTCCCATGTGCTAAATGACCACTCTTCCTAGCGTATGTGCACTTGGAGATCGTCATGTTTGGAATGTACATTAGTTGGACATTAAAACTGCATTTCTAAATGATGATTTACATAAAGAAATAGCACCATGGCTTTGTGAATAAAGGGCATGAAAAAAATTGTATGGATCAAAAAAGGCATTGTATGTATTGAATCAAGCACCATGTGCTTTGTATGAAAGCTACATGCCTACTTGCTAGCATGTGGCTGTAAAAATAGTCCTATTGAGAGCATCTTATATGTTAAGCATCCAGATGATGTACTTCTTATCATTTCTATATATGTGGATGATATGTTGCTGAATTTTGTTTTTCATGCCTCTTTTGAGACCTCATATTTTGGGCATTTTCATCATTATTCGGGCATTCAGTTCATGCCCTTTATGGGGGAACAACTTTGTGTAAAAACAAAATATATTGACACATTGTTGTAGTGTTTTGACCTTGAAGATTGGAAACCTATTGCCACTCCATGCAAATATATGTATGGTTGAGTCTTCATGATCTTAGAGATGTATTTCATGTTGTTCTCTATTCATAGGTTGTTGGATGTTTAATTTACTTATGCATAACTCGATCTAATATTAAGTTTGTTGTCTCTCACATGAGCAAGTTTATGCATTGCCCAGGTGTGAAGCATTGATAAGTGTTTAAGCGCATCTTTTGATACTTAAGTGGTACCCAGCTATTTGGATTGTTTTATCCCAAGGGGGGAATCAAAACTGCTAGATTTACATTCTTTTTATGACTTAGAATGGTTTGGTTGCTTTGACACTCATTTGTCCACTAGTGGTTTTTGCTTCATGCTTGGTAGCTCATGCATATCTTGGTTGAGCAAGAAGCAACCTATTATGGTCAATTCTAGTTGTGATGTTGAAGGCAACTTTCACAGTGACTGTTGAGCCCCTATAACATATGAGGGGCATACCGATGTTGTTCATATCGACAATCAAGCCTCGCCATCAATATGACCATTGGAAATCCTTGGAAAGACCACATTAGTCATACCGATGGTCACTTGACCATTGGTATAACCATTATAAGGTTTTAGTTGGTATACACATAAAAAAACATTTGTGTCAGTACAAACACCCGTATAGGCATGGATATGAGCATCGGTAAGTTGTTGGAATTACTGACCCTTATACCAACGGAATCATAACCGGACCTGAGAGCAAAAAGTCAACATTTTCTATTGTTTTGAAATGAGTACTGGTAGTGTTCAGTTTGCATGCATGTACATTGTGCTCGTCCACCTGCATTGTGATCGTCTTGTGCACACACACATAGATCTCTCTCTCTAGATATCACATCTTGGTAAGTGATGTGCATACTCTTCACCCTGTCTCTTTTCTAATTTCTCTTCTCTTTGGTTTTGTAGGAGCTTTTTGGCATCAATTCTTTGGAATTTGACAAGAGATGACATTGATTGGGCTTTGATGACAACGATCCAAAGAATGACATCAATCTAAGTGATTGTTTTGTTCTCTATTGATAAAGAGAGAGAGAGAGAGATGAAGAGAGAGAGAGAGAGAGATTGAGAGAGATAAAAGAGAGAGAGAGAGAGAGTGAGAGAGATAAAACTCATGTATAGGCATGCATACATACACACACACATATACAAACATGCATATGCATACATACATACACAGACATATACACATATGCATACACGTACATATGCAAACACATACATATGCATACATACATACATACATACATACATACACACGTAAATACACACACATACATACACATATACATACACATACATATGCATATGTTACATACACTCTCACATGCATACACGTACACATGTGTACACACACATACATACACATATGCATATGCATACTCAAATACATATTACATACACATGCATATTCATGCATGCATCCACACATATACATAGACACTCACATACATATACACAGACACTCACATATATATGTATACACTCACACGTATACACACATACTCACATACATATTACATACACACATGCATATTCATGCATATGCATGCATGCATATGCATGCATGCATATGCACATATACATACACACATGTACACACACACATGTACATACACATGCATATGCATACATACATACACTCACACCTATACACACATACTCACATACATATTACATACACATGCATATTCATGCATATGCATGCATGCATACACACATATACATACACACATGCATATGCTTACATACATACACACATGCATATGCATACATACATACACACACATATGCATACACAGATATACATACACACATTTACACACACACATATACATACACACATGCATAGGCATACATACATACACACACATATGCATACACACATCTACATACACACATATGCATACGCACATATACACATATGCACACATATACATACATGTTTTAGGTCTATGTCTTTAGGATTAGGGTTTTTGGTTTTTTACATACATACACATATGCATACATACATATACACATACACACACATACATACATACATACATACATACATACATACATACATACATACATACATACATACATATATATATACATATATATATATATATATATATATATATATATATATATATATATATATATATATATATATATATACATACATACATACATACATACATACATACATACATACATACATACATACATACATACATGCATACACATGCATACACACACATATACATGTTTTAGGTTTAGGGTTTTTGGATTAGGGTTTTAGGGTTTTTATACATGCATACACATATATACACATATACACATATAATGCATATAGACATACACATGTATATACATATGCATACACACATATACATGTTTTAGGTTTAGGTCTTTAGGATTAGGGTTTTTAGGGTTTTTACACATGCATACACATATACACACATATATACACATAATACATATACACATACACATATATATACACAAGCATACACACATATACATGTTTTAGGTCTATGTCTCTAGGATTAGGGTTTTAGGGTTTTAGGGTTTTAGGGTTTTTAGACATGCATATAGATATATACACATATACAAAACATAATACATATAAGCATACACATATATATACACAAGCATACACACATACACACATATACATGTTTTAAGTCTAGGTTTTTAGGATTAGGGTTTTAGGGTTTTTTAATTAAAATAGATCAATATAACTAAATATTTAAGAAATAAAGTTTCAGGTTTAATATTACTATATATATATCAAATAAAAAGTAGGAAAAAAACAAGAATATATAATAAAATGTAATATGTATAATTAAATATATAAGAAATTAGAATATTTGAACTAAAATAAATATATATAATTAAATATGTAAAAAATATGTCTTTAGGATTTTTAGGGGTTTTACATATATATAACTAAATATATAAAAAATAATATTTTAGGGTTTTACATACAAACACATACACATAAAAACACATTTATACAAATATATTAGAAATTAGGGTTTTTCGATTAAAGTAAATATATATAATTAAAGATTTAAAAAATAAAGTTTAAGGATTAATATTAATATATATAATTAAATATATGTAAAAATTAGGAAAAAGATGGTGTAATGTGAGTGTTTTCTAATTCTAATGCTTGGAAACACATAGATAGTCAGTGGCTAAAGTTTGCTAAAGAGCCTCGGGATATACGTCTAGGCCTAGCTATGGATGGAGTGAATTCATTTGGTTTATGTAGCTCCTCATGGAGCACATGGCATGTATGTTTGGTCAACTATAACATCCCACCATGGTTGGCCACAAAAAAGGGTCATTTATTATTAGCTCTCATTGTGCCAGGTAAGTATAAGGTAAAAAACATGGATGTATACTTTGCACCACTTGTGGAAGAGTTGCACACTTTATGGAATGGGATGTATGTGCGACACATCTCAACCTAGAAGAAGATGAGACGTGTGAGTTCAAGGCATACTTATGTGGATGATGCATTATTGGCCGGATTATGGTGAATGTTAAAGTTTATCGATTTTAGGTTACCATGCGTGTCCCCTATACAGACCACAACTCGAAGCACACTACTCCAAAGCACTTTAGAAAATTATCTATGAAGGACATCATAAATATCTGCCTAATGGACATGTTTTACATGAAGGGAAAATTTGCTGACAAACACAATGCCAAATGAAAGCGAGTGATTGGAAGCAAATGTTGGATGCAGAAGCACCAGATGCTAGCATCAATTGATTGTCAATCTTTCAGGAATTCCCTTATTGGAGTGAGTTATTGATCAATCATTTGGTAGACCCGATGCATATTTTCAAGAATGTAGGAGAGATGCTCTAGAAGAAAATGATCAAAAAGAAGGAAAGCAAAGCACAAAGGGAGGACTTGGAAGAGCGAGGTCATATGCAAGAGTTGCGGGAAATTACCAAGCCCAATGGAACAATGTCGCTACCAAGAGCTCCTTGGGTGCTCTGCAAGATCGAAGAGCAACAAGTGAACAAGGTGAATTCAAAGTCTTGGACACCTACTGGGTGCATGAGGTTTCTAAATACTACCTTCACATGAAACGACAATCTCGGAGGGCTCAAATCTCATGATTGGCACAAACTTTTATTGTTTGTGCTCCTTGTAGCTCTAAAAGATTACCTTTCAGAGGATGTGCGAACAAAAATTTATAAACTAGTTCTTTGGTATGGTGGATCTCTTCTAGAGAGATAAGAAGAGATAGCATAGAGAGTGCAAAACTCAATGCTATAGATGTTGTCTGTATGGTTAGGAGACACTTTCCCATAAGTATTCTCACAATTCAACTTCATTTATTGGTTCATGTGGTTGGTGAAGTTGCAATAGTAGGAATTCTCCATAGTCGATGGATGTTCTTCTTAGAGTGCTAGAAGACATTAAAAGGGTTTGTTCGTCAAAGAGCACATCTAGAGGGAGCACGGTAGAGGGGTGGCTTGTACAAGAGTCTCTTGTATACATAACAAAGTTTCTATGCATGTCGGACCTGGAAATGCCTCGGTTATGGAGTGATGATGAAGATGTTCGTCTCATAGGTCATGAACCTCAAGGTAAAGGGATGCGGAGAAAAATGGATTTAGCTTTTAGAGAGAAAGCAATGAATTTTTGCATCATTAGCTCTGAGCCTATGCAGAAGTGGTTGGAGAGATATGAGCTTGCCAAGAAGACAAACGCAAAAGAAAGAGCTCAGTTTCGAAAAACTCATTCCACTCAGTTTCTGCCTCTTTTGGAAAGTCTTCGACCTCTTCCACACTTTACAATGAGCAGATGGTAGATACAACCATTTCACAAGCAAAGGCAATGGGTGAGGATATCTATGAAGAAGAGGAGGAACTTGCAAAGGGGTATGATTGGGCATATTTGTTGATATATTTAGGTATTGATGTGTGTGAACACTCTAGGACCACCGGGGCACTTTTTTCCCTCTTTAGGAGGTTTTTTTTTCCATGGCTTGTATATATGCCTATTGCCCTAATGGGCTACTTATCTTTGCACATTCTCTAGTAATACATTCAATATAAGTTTCTTCTTCTTCCTTGTGTTGTTTGCATGCTTCCGCAGATGTCTAACTCCAACATTTGGTATCAAAGCAGGTCATCGCTTCATCTAGGGCATCGTCTACACCTCTCCGGTTGCAGTCTCAGATTTGCACGAAAATTTGGTGAGCATACTCAGGGTGTTTCAGAGATCAAAGCAGCTTTGTTGTGTGGTGCCAAAATCACGATCTGAGCTCGTTTTGGCCTTCGAACGTACTATCATAATGCTTGTGTGGGCTATTTTTTCTTTTTGTGCCAAAGGTATATACCTATTTCTGTTCGCTAGTATAAGCGTCTCAAAGTTTGCTATAGATTTAGCAGAACTCATCCGGGTAGTTCTGTTCAACTTTTTGAGATACATTCAATTTTCTGCATCAAGGTATTTTAGTCACTGGCCATGCCTGAAAGAAGTGATGTATTTTGTATGTTGGATGTTGAGGATAAGTTGGATGGTACCAACTACCCGTTGTGGGCTTATACGATGTGACATGTATTGGTTGCAAACGGACTATGGAACATTGTGCAGGGTGTTGAAAAACGTCCTATCACACATGCAACTATCACAACTGTAGGTACTGAAGTTGATGCAGAAGGTGTCGAAGATGATGATATTCTGCATATTCCTATCCATGCTATGGTTTTTGCTGCACCTACTGTAGAGCAGATTTGTTGGGATGGCAAAGATGCTCATGCACATGCATTGATAGCTTTATCTCTCAAACGTGCCATTATTCCTCACATTTTCTCTTGCAGAATAGCTAAGGATGCTTGGGATACACTTACCACATTGTACCAAGCTAGGAATGAGGCTCATGTTGCTTACCTCCAAAAACAGTTGGAGAGTGAGCACATGAATGAAGGTGATTCGATGGACAGTTTCCTAACAAAGATCAAAGACTTGAAAGAACAATTGATTTCTGTTGATGAGGTTATACCAGATAGCTCACTTGTGCAGACCGTTCTGAATGGTCTTCTTGATTCATATCAGAGTTTTGCTTCTACTCTTGGGTTGATGATGAAAGGCAATCCAAATGCCTTATCATTTGAGGAGTTAGTCTCTATTCTGTTGGAGGAAGATCAGTCCAGGCAGAACATGTCAATTATGTGTGATGCAGATCAAGCTTTCTTGGCTAGTCAGAAGGGCAAAGGAAAATGGAGCTCTTCAACTAGTAAGCAGAACTGTTAATTCTGCACAATCGAAGAGGGAAGACAAAGATGAAAAAAAATCAGAAAAGCAGAAATTGTTTTGCAAGTACTGTAAAGGAAATGATCATATCATAAAGAACTGTCCAAAACTAGCTGCTAAAGAGGCAAAGAAGAAAGAGGATGGAATGGTAGTTGCAGAAGCCTCTATACCAAAAATAGAGTTTGCTAATCTTGTACAGGAAGAAGAATGGGCGTTTACTATTGTTTGCAGTTTTGGCCCATCTTCTCATGAACAATGCATGTCTGTAGTAGACTTGGATGTTTGGTACTTTGACAGTGGGACGACCAAACATACTACCTCGCAGCGCAGTTTGTTCTCTTCACTCGAGCCTGTCCCTAGAGGGAATACTATTAAATGCACCAACAACTCCTCTTATCATGTTATGGGAGTTGGTAAGATCATTTTGACTATTGCTGATGGTAGTTTTTTCACTTTGTCAGATGCTTTGTTTGTGCCAGGGATCAAGAAAAATTTGTTATCAGTTTCTACATTAGCTAAGATTGGCTTGGTTGTGAAATTTTTTAATGAGAGATGTACAGTTCATGATCTGTCAAATGGCAACGTGATTATTGCTTCTGGCATTCTATGTCGTGGGTTGTATAAGCTCATAGACTATGAAAGATATGTAAATGATTTGGCATGTGCAGTACATGATTCTCAGGCTATAACAGATGCAAAGCTTTGGCATGCATGCTTTGGTCATCTGAATTTTGCTGGTTTTCTATGCCTGTAGAAATCTGAAATGGTGTCCTCTTTGCCCAAACTTGAGGCATCGGGAAAACATGTTTGTGAAGGCTGTATTTTGGGCAAAATGCAGCATCCTTTCCAAAAGATGGTTCAGTTCAGGCTACTCAGAAATTGTAGCTTGTACATAGTGATGTCTGTGGTCCTATGCAGACACCTTCTTTTGGAAATCATCTTGACTTTCTGACTTTCATGGATGATTTTTCCAAGCATGCATGGGTATGTCCATTGAAGGCAAAGTCCGAAGTGTTCATGTGCTTCAAACAGTTTTTGGTTTTGCCTGAAAATCTGTCAGCATGTAAAATGGGCACCCTCCGTTCTGATCGAGGGGAGAATATATGTCTTCTGATTTTAATGCATTTCTGGCTGAACATGGGATAAAACACCAGTGTACAGTGCCGTACACACCTCAACAGAATGGAGTTGCTAAACGAATGAACAAGTCACTCATGGAGATGGCAAGGTGTATGGTCAAGAGTCAGGCTTTACCACATAGTTTCTAGCTTGAGGCTATCATGTGTGCAACATATGTACTTAACAGGTGTCCCACTAAAGCGCTGCAGTCTATCACTTCGTATGAGGCTTAGCATGACCGCAAGCCATCTGTTGCTCATCTGCATGTTTTTGGTTGTTTGGAATATGCATTTGTGCTTGAACAACATCGTAGAAAATTGGATGATAAAGTAATAAAATGTATTTTTGTTGGGTACAGTTCTGAAAATAAAGGCTATTGTGTGTATCATCCACAGACTAAATGCATTCTGGTTAGCCGTGATGTTTTTGTGGAAGATGCTATTCAGCCATTGCTTTCATGTACTAAGGAGACATCTGTTAGCTCCAAAGACATGTATGATACTTTGTTGCCTCCTTTTACAGGTGGGCAGACTAGTGTTGGTCCTAATGAGGCAACTTCTCAACCTTTGTAGGTTTCATATGATGATGCAGATCTTCCCATTCCTGATGCAGATTTACATGATGCAATTGTTGATGATAGAGCTGACATGGAGGAGGCAAAAACTATGCCAAAATGGCTGGTGCAGACTTTGTGTGATAGCAAATTAGATGCACCTCTGTCAGATCGTACTCGATCAGCCTCTCATAGTGCCTCGTTTGCATCAGATTGCTATGCTATGGCTGCATCTAGTCTCTATGATGAGAATGAACCTGTATCATTTGACAAAGCACAAAATTCAGAAAATTGGATGGGTGCTATGCAATCTGAATATGATGTTATAATGAAGAACGGTACTTGGTTTTTATGTGACTTGCCTCCTGGTAAGAAGGCCATTAGCACCAAGTGGGTTTACAAGCTGAAGCGTAAGCCTGATGGAACAGTTGACAGGTATAAGGCTAGGCTTGTTGCAAAGGGTTATGCATAGGAAAGAGGCATTGATTTTGATGAGACCTTTGCACCTACATGCCGTATGACTACTGTTTGGAGCATCTGTGCACTTGCAGCCCATCATGGTTGGAATGTACATCAGTTGGACTTTAAAACTTCATTTCTGAATGGTGACTTGCATGAAGAAGTGTATGTCTTTTAGCACCGTGGCTTTGTGTAGAAAGGGCATGAAAACCAGGTGTGCAAGTTAAAGAAGGCATTATATGGTTTAAAGCAAGCACCACGTGCTTGGTATGAGAAAATACATGCTTATCTAATTGCACATGGTTTTGAGAACAGTCCAACTGAAAGCACCTTATATGTTAAGCGTGCTAATGATGTGCTTCTCATCATCGTTGTGTATGTTGACAACATGCTGCTCACTGGTCCTATTGCGAAGCATATTGCTGATTTTAAGGTTGATTGCATGCCTCATTTGCGATGTCTGATTTGGGGCATTTGCATCACTAGTTGGGCATTCAGTTTATGCAAGTTGATGGTGGAATGGCTTTGTGTCAAATGAAATATATTGACACATTGTTGCAGCATTTCGGACTTGAAGACTATAAGCCTATTGTCACTCCTATGGGGATAGGTTTACGATTGAGTCTTCATGATGCTGGAGATGCATTTGATGTTGTCCTCTATTAGCTGGTTGTTGGATGTCTAATTTACTTATGCATTAATCGGCTAGATATTTAGTTTGCTGTCTCACAGATGAGCAGGTTTATGCATTGCCCAGGAGTCAAGCATTGGCAAGCGGTTAAGCGCATCTTTCGCTACTTGAGTGGTACCCGACTACTTGGTTTGTTTTATCCCAAGGGAGGATCACTACTGCCACATTTGCATGCTTTTGCTGACTCTGATTGGGCTGGTTGCTATGACACTCGTGTGTCCACTAGTGGCTTTTGCTTCATGCTTGGTAGCTCATGTATATCTTGGTTGAGCAAGAAGGAGCCTATTGTGGCCACTTCTAGTTGTGAGGCTGAGTATAGGGCAGCTTTCACACCGATTGTTGAGTGTGTGTGGCTCAAACGCTATATGGCTAATTTGGGTGTTGGTCAGTCTTCTGCCACCACCATCTTCACTGACAGTTAGAGCGCATTGGCAGTTGGGAGGAACCCTATGTTCCATGCTCGCACTAAGCATATTGAGGTGCATTATCATTATCTCAGGGAGAGGTTCTCTACTGGGGAGATCAGCTTAGTATATGTGCCGACGCAAGAGAATATTGCAGAGCTTTTCACGAAGGCTCTGCCTAGGGAGAAGTTTGAAGCTTTCCACAAAACTTTGGGCTTACTTCCTTTTGTGGAGTGATTTCCACATAGCTTGTTACTTCCTTATACATGAGTGCCAACTACTTGTTCACCGCATCACTCCTAGGGGGATTTTTTTATATATTTAGGTAGTGATGTATGTGAACACTCTAGGACTGCCGGGTAACTTTTTCCCTCTTTAGGAGGTTTTTTTTTTCCAAATTGTACCTATTGACCTAATCGGCTACTTATCTTTGTACATTCTCTAGTAATACATTTAGTATTGTGTGTTGAGCTCCAAGCTTCTTCTTCTTCCTTGTGCTGTTCACATGCTTCCACACACGTCTAACTCCAATAGTATTCTAAATACGATGCACTATGGTCTAATGGACGACACTTTTAGATCGCATGAATTGATAAAAATAGGTCTACCAAAAAAGTAGAGCTAGTGCAAGAGAGGAGAATGCTCAAGAAGGCTAGCTCGCGTATTACGGAGTGATCCAAGATATCTTGAAGCTATCCTTCAAGAGGTTTGACTACTTTCTGTTTGATGTGAAACGGTTCAAAGTAGTCACCTCTGGAAGAAACACAACAATGAGGTGGGATAAGAGTGGTTTGCTCCGAGTAGACCTCACAAAGCTATGGATAGATGAAAGAGATGCATTTGTACTCAAAAACTATGAGCAAGTTGTCTTTATGCCAACTTCGAAAGAACCAGAGTGACTATTTGTTTCACAAGTCTCTCCATATAGCAAAAAAATTTGTGAGGACATAGGTGTAGAAGAAATTCCATCTGTAATGGACTTTGAGGTGCATTCAGTAGTCAAGGAGGAAGAGATCATTATCTGAGATGAAGAGGTCTTTGAAGAAGATGAGGTACACGATGAAGTAAAAGATGATATGTTGTATGATGGTGATGATAAAAAAGGGGTGGTCATACCAAGAGATCTAGAAGTCACCAATGTAGAGATAGATATCCTCTATGCATCAGATCTCCAAGAGGATGCTTGAATAGAGCATTTATGAAGTAAACACTTGTACGTACTAATCTATGTTTATTTATTTTGTATGTTCTTTTGTACACTACTATTTTTCAATATTACCATTATTATCGTATTCTAATTATTTGAGTTTTTTGTTGCAAAGCACGATGGGATATAGTCCACCGGTCACTTCGCACTCCATGACAGAGGAGCAATTTATGGAGTTTATATCTCAAACACCTCCTGCTTATATGGTTAGAGCTTCAGAATATTGCATCACCACTCCCCCGGGCCTCACTCCCATTGGTGGCACTCCTATCGGCATCACTCCCTTTGGCAGGACTACTCCCTTTGGAGGTAATCCCTTTGGCAAGACTACTCCTGCTAGAGGTACTCCTGACTTTACGACTCCACCATGACCGCCCTCTCACCCATCCCCTAGTGGCCATATGCATTTGACACCACAACACAATACAACTGCTAGACCCATCTCATCCATCCCATTGATCGAGGTCATACTCTGGAGGAGCATGCTCCAAAGGTGGATCTATAGGTGGCTCTAGAGGAGGCAGATGTTGTGGAGGCCGTGCAATAGAAGTTATGTCTTTAACTGCTACTCGTAGAGTGAGTACCTCAAATGCAAGTATGCCTCATAGTACACCACATACACCTTGGGGTGCTCATGATCATGAAGACTCCAAGGTGTACCATATACATGATGGATCTCTAGTGATGGATGCAGCTGGAAAAGCCATGCATCATTGCATACGGTAGCTAGGCTCCATACAGTTTGGACACTTTGTCATGGTGAAATGGAGTGAATAGGAAAAATATCAAAAAACTTATATCACAAAGTCGATCTACCACGAGTATCGGCCACCACCTGGGCACCCTATTAGAGTGGATTCAAGACATGATGTGTGAGATGATGTCGCATCGATGATCGGAGGCTTGTGATGCTTTCAGAGCAGGCTTATCAAAGCCTGTATGGCTAGATGCTGAGGAGTGGGATATGATCCATGATGAGCAGTAGTAGACTCCTTACCAATATTATCAACAACAATGTGCAATGGCCACACGTCTAGATATGATCGAAGTGTCACATTTGGGTAGCAACGGGTACCACACTATGCATCACAAGTTTGTAAGTATCATTTTGATGATTGAATTTTCTTATGTTAAGCATGTCATGTATGTTCATCTAACGTTTTGCATATTTTTTGCAGGATTTGGTAGTGGGTCATCCTTCGACACAAGTAGAGGAGGCTTATAGATATCATCATGGATTAGTTGCACTATTGGAGGACTTGGAAGGATGTGGCGCTGTCATTTCATGGGAGCATCTATGATGAGATGAGCCTATAAACTTGGTTTGGTGTTCTTTAGTTGTTTCTAAATATCATGTCAATTTGTCTCATTTCATGGATGTGCTTCATTGCAAGACTGTAGATATAGATGGTTTGATCCTTTTGGGCATGTGTATGGTAGTGGTATGCCACAATTTTGTATTTGGCTCATGTATGGTAGTGGTGGGCCATAATTTTGTATTTGGTTTCTATATGTGAGTGATTTGCCACATTTTGTATTTGGTTCCTATATGGCAGTGGTTTGCCACATTTTGTGTTTGGCTCATATATCGTAGTGGTTTGCCACACTTTTGTACACGGTTCATTCATGGAATATATGTCTCTTTTATACATGGTTCATTTATGAAATATCTTTTTTGTACATGGTTCATGATTCATTTTTCTCATCTTCTTATGTTCATGTGTTTTGCTTTATCAAATCATGTTTTGGTTGCCAATCATGTAAACCCTAAATTGGGAACCACTAGAGTACATGTTGTTGGAGTTAGACGTCTGCGGAAGCACGCGAAAAGCACAAGGAAGAAGAAGAAGCTTGGAGCACAACACACAATATTGAATGTATTACTAGAGAATGTACAAAGATAAGAAGCCCATTAGGGCAATAGGCGTATATACAAGCCGAGGGAAAAAAACCTCCTAAAGAGGGAAAAAAGTGCCCCGACAGTCCTAGAGTGTTCACACACATCACTACCTAAATATATCAACAAATCCCCCCTGGGAGTGATGCGGTGAACAAGTAGTTGGCACTCATGTATAAGGAAGTGCCAAGCTATGTGGAAATCACTCCACAAAAGGAAGTAAGCCCAAAGCTTTGCAGAAAGCTTCAAACTTCTCCCTAGGCAGAGCCTTCGTGAAAAGGTCTGCAATGTTCTCCTGTGTGGGCACATATGCCAAGCTGATCTCCCCAGCAGAGAACCTCTCCCTGACATAATGATAATGCACCTCAATGTCCTTAGTGCGAGCATGGAACACAGGGTTCCTCGCAACTGCAAATGCGCTCTAACTGTCAGTGAAGATGGTGGTGGCAGAAGACCCACCAACACCCAAATCAGCCATAAGGCGCTTGAGCCACACACACTCAATAGTAGCTGTGAAAGCTGCCCTATACTCAGCCTCACAACTGGAAGTGGCTACAGTAGGCTGCTTCTTGCTCAACCAAGATATACATGAGCTACCAAGCATGAATCAAAAGCCACTAGTGGACACACGAGTGTCATAGCAGCCAGCCTAGTCTGAGTCAGAAAAAGCATGCAAATCTGGCGGTAGTGATCCCCCCTTGGGATAAAACAACCCAAGTAGCCGAGTACTACTCAAGTAGCAAAAGATGCGCTTAACCACCTGCCAATGCTTGACACCTGGGCAATGCATAAATCTGCTCATCTGTGAGACAGCAAACTGAATATCTGGCCGAGTAATGCATAAGTAAATCAGGCATCCAACAGCTTGCTGATAGAGGATAGCATCAAATGCATCTCCAGCATCATGAAAACTCAATCGTAAACATGTCTCCATAGGAGTGGCAATAGGCTTACAGTCTTCAAGGCCAGAACGTTGCTATAATGTGTCAGTATATTTCGTTTGACACAAAGCCATTCCACCATCAACTTGCGTAAACTAAATGCCCAAATAGTGATGCAAATGCCCCAAATCAGACATCTCAAATGAGGGATGCAAATCAGCATTAAAATCAGCAATATGCTTCTCAATAAGACCAGTGAGCAGCATGTCGTCAACATAGATAACAATGATCAGAAGCACATCATTAGCACGCTTAACATATAAGGTGCTTTCAATTGGACTGATCTTAAAACCATGTGCAATCAGATAGGCATGTATTTTCTCATACCAAGCACGTGGTGCTTGCTTTAAACCATATAATGCCTTCTTTAACCTGCACACCTGGTTTTCATGCCCTTTCTGCACAAAGCCACGGGGCTGAAAAACATACACTTCTTCATGCAAGTCACCATTCAAAAATGTTGTTTGAATGTCCAACTGATGTACATTCCAACCATGATGAGTTGCAAGTGCACAGATGCTCCGAACAGTAGTCATACGGCATGTAGGTGCAAAGGTCTCATTAAAATCAATGCCTCTTTCCTATGCATAACCCTTTGCAACAAGCCTAGCCTTATATCTGCCAATTGTACCATCAGGTTTACGCTTCAGCTTGTATACCCACTTAGTGCCAATGGCCTTCTTGCTAGGAGGCAAGTCACATAAAGACCAAGTACCATTCTTCATTATTGCATCATATTCAGATTGCATAGCAGCCATCCAATTTTTTGAATTTTGTGCTTCATCAAACGAAATAGGCTCATTCTCATCACAGAGACTAGATGCAGCCATAGCATAGCAATTCGATGCTAAAGAGGCACTATGAGAGCCTGATCGAGTACGATATGACAGAGGTGCATCTAATTTTCTATCACGCAAGGTTTGCACCAGCCATTTTGGCATAGTTCTTGCCTGTTCAATATCAGCTCTCTCATCAATAAGTGCATCATGTACATCTGCATCAGAAATGGAATTATCTCCATTATCACATGAAACCTGCAAAGGCTGAGAAGTTGCCTCATTAGGACCAGAACTAGACTGTCCACCTGTAAAAAGAGGCATCAAAGTATCATACATGTCTTTTGAGCTAACAGATGTCTCCTTAGTACATGAAAGCAATGGCTGAATAGCATCTTCCACAAAAACAACATCACGGCTAACCAGAATGTGTTTAGTTTGTGGATGATACAAACGATAGCCTTTACTTTCAGAACTGTACCCAACAAAAATACATTTTACTGCTTTATCATCCAATTTTCTACAATGTTGTTCAGGCACTAATGCATATGCCAAACAACCAAAAACATGTTGATGAGCATCAGATGGCTTGTGGTCATGCCAAGTCTCATATGGAGTGATAGACTGCAGCGCTTTAGTGGGACACTTGTTCAGTACATATGCTGCACACATGACAACCTCAAGCCAGAAACTATGTGGTAAAACCTGACTCTTGACCATACACCTTGCCATCTCCATGAGTGACCTGTTCTTTCGTTAAGCAAATTCATTCTGTTGAGGTGTATACGGTGTTGTACATTGGTGTTTTATCCCATGTTCAGCCAAAAATGTATTAAAATCAGAAGACATATACTCCCCCCCTCGATCAGAATGGAGGGTGCCCATTTTACATGCCGATAGATTTTCAGCCAAAACCAAAAACTGTTTGAAGCACATGAACACTTTGGACTTTGCCTTCAATGGATATACCCATGCATGCCTCGAAAAATCATCGATGAAAGTCATGAAGTAAAGATAATTCCCAAAAGAAGGTGTCTGCATAGGACCACAGACATCACTATGTACAAGCTGCAATTTCTGAGTAGACCGAACTGAACCATCTTTTGGAAAGGAGGAACGCTGCATTTTGCCCAAAATACAGCCTTCACAAACATGTTTTCCAGGTGCCTCTAGTTTGGGCAAAGAGGACACCATTTCAAATTTCTACAGGCGTATCAAACTAGCAAAATTCAGATGACCAAAGTGTGCATGCCAAAGCTTTGCATCTGACATAGCTTGAGAATCATTTACTGCACATGCCAAATCATTTACAAATCTTTCATAGTCTATGAGCTTATACAGCCCATGACATAAAATGCCAGAAGAAATAATCACATCGTCATTTGATAGATCATGAACTGTACACCTGTCATCAACAAATTTCACAACCAAGCCAACCTTGGCTAATGTAGAAACTGATAACAGGTTCTTCTTGATCCCTGGCACAAATAAATCATCTGACAAAGTGAAAGAACTACCATCAGCAGTAGACAAAATGATCTCACCAACTCCCATAATAGGATAAGAGGAGTTGTTGGTGCATGTAACAGTATTCCCTGTAGGGGCAGGCTCGAGTGAAGAGAAGAAACTGCGCTGCGAGGTAACATGTTTGGTTGCCCCACTGTCAAAATACCAAACATCTAAGTCTACTGCAGACATGCACTACTCATGAGAAGATGGGTCAAAACTGCAGACAGTAGTAAACGCCCATTCTTCTTCCTGCACAAGATTAGCAGACTCTGTTTTTGGTGTAGAGGCCTCTGCACAACCATTCCAGGCTCTTTCTTCTTTGCCTCTTTAGCAGCCAGTTTTGGATAGTTCTTTATGATATGATCATTCCCTTTACAGTACTTATAAAACAATTTCTGCTTTTCTGATTTCTTCTCATCTTTATCTTCCTTCTTCGAATATGCAGAATTAGCAGATTTTTGCTTACTAGTTGAAGAGCTCCATTTTCCTTTGCCCTTCTGACTAGCCAGGAAAGCTTGATCTGCAACTCGCATAATGGACCTCTTCTGCCTGGACTGGTCTTCCCTACAACAAAACAAAGACTACCTCCTCAAATGATAAGGCATTTGGATTGCCTTCCATCATCAACCGAAGAGTAGAAGCAAAACTCTTATATGAATCAGGAAGACCATTTAGAACGGTCTGCACAAGTGAGCTATCTGGTATAACCTCATCAGCAGAAATCAATTGTTCCTTCAAGTCTTTGATCTTCGTTAGGAAATTGTCCATAGAATCACCTTCATTCATGTGCTCACTCTCCAACTGTTTTCGGAGGTAAGCAACACGAGCCTCATTCCTAGCTTGGTACAATGTGGCAAGTGTATCCCAAGCATCCTTAGCTGTTCTGCAAGAGTGAATGTGAGGAATAATGGCACGTTTGACAGACAAGGCTATCAATGCATGTGCCTGGGCATCTCTGCCATCCCGGCGAGTCTGCTCCATAGTACGTGCAGCAAAAACCGCAGCACGAATAGGAATATGCAGAATATCATCATCTTCGACACCTTCTACATCAGCTTCAGTACCTACAGTTGTAATAGTTGCAGGTGTGATAGGACATTTTTTGACACCCTGCATAATGTTCCACAGTCCTTTTGCAACCAACACATGTCGCATCATATAAGCCCATAACGGGTAGTTGGTACCATCCAACTTATCATCAACAGCCAACATACGGAATACATCATTGCTTTCAGCCATGGCCAGTGACTAAAATACCTTGATGCAGAAAATTGACTGTATCTCAAAAAGTTGAACAGAACTGCCCATAGACCTGTAGCAGACTTCGAGACGCTTATATTGGCAAACAGAAACCGGTATATACCTTTGGCACAAAAAGACAAAATAGCCTGCACAAGCATTATGATAGTGCACTCAGAGGCTGAAACACACTGAGTATGCTCACCAAAATTCGTGCGATTCTGAGACTGCAACCGGAGGAGTGTCGACGGCACCCTAGATGAATTGACGACCTGCTCTGATACCAATTGTTCAAGTTAGACGTCTGCAAAAGCACACAAAAAACACAAGGAAGAAGAAGAAGCTTGGAGCACAACACACAATACTGAATGTATTACTAGAGAATGTACAAAGATAAGTAGCCCATTAGGGCAATAGGCGTATATACAAGCCGAGGGAAAAAACCTCTTAAAGAGGGAAAAAAGTGCCCCGGTAGTCCTAGAGTGTTCACACACATCACTACCTAAATATATCAACACATGTCACATGTACTCGATTTTTTTTGGGCATAGTGTATTGTCTTTTGTTACACAACAGCATGGTAATGTTGCTGCAACAAGAGGCAACATACTCTACCCAAAACAAATTTTGTAGATATGCTCATTGGTATGGGCAATGATATAAGCACCGATATGTCCAGGGATGTACTGATGCCTATACCAATGGTTTTTCGAGGGACTTACTGATGCTTATATCGACGAGTTTCTACCAAGGCAAGTACCGAGCCTTATACCAATGCTATCAGGGGATTACTGATGCTTATATTGGTGCCTACGATGCTTATACTGATGTTCTCATACTGGCACACATATTGGCACTTATATCGCTACCAAGGCAAAAATAGTCCTGTGTATTTGCACCGATATAGGGGCCGATATAGCCCTCATATGTTCTAAGGAGCGTGTGTCGCCCACACTCCTTTTGGTTGATTTAAGTGTTGGTTATTCTTCTACCTGCACCATCTTTATTGATAGTCATAGTGCATTGGTAGTTGCAAGAAACCTTGTGTTCCATGCTTGCACAAAGCACAGTGAGGTGCACTACATGTGCACTTGTAATGATTGGCGATGATTAAAATGGTGTTGAAGAGGATGATCTTCAATTTCCTAGTCTTGTTGCGGTTGTTATTGCACCTACTATAGAGAAACTTCATTGGTATGGAAAAAATGCTGAGACACATGCATTGATAGCTCTCTCTATTAAATGTGTCATTATCCATCACATTCACTCCTACAAGATATAAAAAGATAATTGGGATACCCTTAAAAAATTATACCATGCAAGAAACAAGGCTAGTGTTGCGTACCTCCCAATACAATTGGAGAGTGAGCAAATGAATGGAGATTCAATGAATAGCTTTTTGAAAAGTATCGAAGATTTGAAAGAGTGGTTGATTTTTGCTAATGAAACCTTGTCAGCTAGTTTACATGTGGAGAGCTTTCTTAACAATCTTTTGGATTCTAAGTAGACTTTGGTTATACTCTTTAGTTAATGATGAAATATAATCCGAATTCCTTAGCATTTCACGAATTAGTCTTTGTTTTGTTGGAGGAAGATAATTCTAGGTAGAACAGGTCAATTATGCATGTTGTAGATTAACCTCTCTTAACTAGTCAGAAGGGCAAAGGTAAATTGAGCTCATCTACTACTAAGAAAAAATGTGATAATGTTGCACAGTTTAAGAAGGAAGACAAAGATGGTAAGAAAAGAGAAAATTAGAAATATTTTTCAAGTAATAAAAGGCAAATGATCATGTCATAAAGAATTTTCCTAAACTATTTGCAAAGGAGGCAAACAAGAAAACAGGTTGGAATCATTATTGCAAAGGCTCTCCACCTAAAACACAGTCTACTAATCTTGTTCAAAATGAATAATGGAATTTACTACTCATTGCAACTATGACCCATCTTCTCATGTGTATGTTTATAATAGAATCAAATATTTGGTACTTTGATAGTCGTGCAATCAAACATATTACCTCACAACACAGTTTCTTCACTTCACTTAAGCTTACTTCTATAGGGAATATTGTCGCATGTGCTAAAAACACCTCTTATCCTCTCATGGGAGCTAATAAGATCATTCTAACTATTGTTGGTGGTAGTTCTTTCACATTTTTAGATGCCTTATTTTTGTCAGGGATCAAGAAAAATATGATGTAAGTTTCAACACTAGCCAAGCTTGGATTGGTTGTTAAATTTATTAATGATAGATATACATTTCATAATCTTTCAAATGGTGATGTTATTATCACTTTTGGAATTTTATTTCTTGGGTTGTATAAGCTCATAGACTATGAAAAATCTAATAATTACTCAACATGTGTAGTTCATGATTCTTAAGCTATTTTAGCTGCAAAGCTTTGACATGCATGCTTTGGCCATCTAAATTTTGCTATTTTTATTTGCTTGCAAAAATACACCATGATATCCTCTTTACCCAAACTTCAAGTACCTTCTAAACATGTCTATGAAGTCTATATTTTGGAAAAAATGTAGCATTCTTCCTTCCACAAAAGATGGTTCAGTTAGAGCTCCATGTAAGTTACAGCTTGTTCGATGTGATGTTTGTGGTCCTATGTAGACACCTTCATTTGGGAACTACCTATATTTCATGACTTTCATTGATGAACATTTTATGCATGCATGGGTTTATCAATTGAAAGCAAAGTCTAAAGTGTTTATGTGCTTTAAATAGTTCCATGTTATGATTGGAAATCTATCAGCATGTAAAGTACACACCCTCCATTTGGATTGAGGAGGAGGGTATTTTCTTATAATTTTAATGCATTTCTAATTGATTGTGGAACATATCATTAATGTAGAATGTCATATACAATTTAAAATAATGGAGTTGCTGAAAGTAAGAGCAATTCTCTCATCAAAATGGCAAGGTATATTGTCAAAAGTCAAGCTCTACAACATGGCTTTTGGCTTGAGGCTATTATGTGTGCAGCATATGTACTAAATAAGTGTCTCACCAAAGCATTGTATTCTATCACTCCATATGAGGTTTGGCATAGTTCCAAGCCATTTGTTACTCATCTTTGTGTTTTTGGTTGTTTGGCATATGCATTAGTGCATGAAGAACAACATAAAAAATTGGATGATAAGGTGGTGAAAAGCATTTCTTCAATTCATATTACCAAACGCTATCAAGGGAGCTTTAACAGCTAAGGTTTGAGATATTGTAAACAAATTGGGTGATCTAATGAAATTGATTTCTTTAAAGAAATAGATGAATAATCCATTGCAAACGCTCTTCTAAATCTAATTGAAATTATAAGCCTTGCTAGGATATATTTACCCACCAACTTTTTTACCATCCAAGTACACTTGATTTTGCATATAGTAGACAAGGTTGCAATTGCCAAAACTATGCATACAAGATGGATGTTAATCTTAGAGCATTTCATGAAGACATTAAAAGGATGTGTGCACCAACTTGTTTGACCAAAAAGAAGTATGGCAAAAGGTTGGTTGGTATAAGAGGCATGAGTAGTTATGATTGGATTCCTATAAATGTTAGATTCGACAATTCCATGTTTATGCTATGAAGGGGAAGATCTAAAAGTAGTTGAAGAAGCACAAGGCCCATACAAAATAAAAGTGGATGTAGGATTATGATGAAAAATAATTAAATCTATCATTTTAAATGTAAGCTCAATCCAAAAAATGGTTTGATCTATATTAAGAAGATAAAAAACAATGTAAGAAGGTTATCAAGATCTTTTTTTATGTGACAGAAGAACAAAAGTGTTGCCTTATTCGGATCACTTAGCCATGTTACCCGGTTTTCCAACCAATGAATGTCTTCAGTGGGTCATTTTCAAAGCTTATGCATCAATTCAATTCATATATGAGGATGAACAAGGATGCTACTTTTGGTATGCGAATAGAGGTATAATGGATACAATGGACTACGGAGATATAGAAAATATTTTTGATCTAATCAGACCAATAAAGCTCGAAGCACTATGAATCATGGTGTACTTACCATCTTCATGCAAACAAGTAGAGCAATTTCAAAAAATACAAAATGATCAAATCTCTAATTTAGAATTCTGTGGAATGATCAAAGATATCTTGAAGATTTATTTTTGGTGCTTCAATACGTTTTTATTCAATGTCAAATTGTTGAAAGTGACTATCAGCACTGATTGAAATGCAACTATATGAAAAGATCCTAGTGTATTTGCACAAATACATGAAATCAACAAAATATTGGTATGGAAACAAATATTTGAAGATAATGATATACTAGAAATCCTACTTGATGTAGATCTAGCACCTCCTTCAAATATTTTGTATTATATCATAGAACCTGCTCCTAAACAAGCACATGAGGATACTCCAATATCCTAGGAAGAGAATACTATAACAAACGATTATGAAAATGTGGTACCAGTGGAGAACGATAAACTTTTGAGATTGGAATCGGATCT
>CM035429.1:87100997-87103497 GCA_020310875.1 Ceratopteris richardii
CTTTACTCTTGCTTTAGGTACCTACCCCGGGGACTTTATTTAGGAATCTCTTTACTGCTTAAGTCTTAAGCATCCGCTCATGCTTTCTGGATTTGTACCAAAATCCCTTTAAGGATAGGTAAACACTTATGTTTTACCTTCCATAGACTTAATTACCATTTTCACGGTTGCAGACTACATTCTTGGAATTTCTTTACTCTGTTCAGACTTGGAACAACTTACTCTTTTTCACAGTTTTCCATCGAATAAATGGAACTTGAGTGAATAATTCCCAAAAGGAATTTTATTGCCAATACTTGGGCAATCTACAAAGTAGTTCGAATCGCACATTACTTGGACAATCATGGCCAAGATTGATCAAGTCTGGTTGATCTTGCGATAAAAATAAAGACTTATAGTCTTTATTTTTTAAGATCTCTTAAACTATCTTTAAGCTTCTTTGCTTACCTGCAGGATTTTTAGAGATCTTTTTCAAGTCCAAGCATACACTTATGCCTCTCAGATTCCAAAGCTAAGAATCTTTGATATACCTTTAGGTTATATCACAAATAGGACTTGAAATACCACTTCTAGTGGTTTGGGATGTCTGGGAACTACTTACTTATTAAAGAGTATGAAGAATTTCATTCTCAACACTTGAAAGAATGCCATTCTTCAAAGACTTGAGATTCCTTCTAGGGAATCAAATAACTTGAGCAAATGATTCATCTTGGAATCTTTTGCAAAAAGAACATTTAAAAGAAATTCTTTCAAATGATATCCAAAAATTTACTGATTCAATTGTATTTATTTCCTGAGTATCAAACTAGAGACGAAATATCACATTTGCCAGTATGAAAGTTTAAGTTGACTTTCATTTATGTGATATCGACTTCTATTCTTGAGTTTGATACAAAACTCATTATTATTGGTCAATCTTCAAATGTTACTAGAGTCCTTTAAACATATTTCACCAATCAAATTTATGTTTAAAGTCCAAGCATCTATTGATGATTGATCCAATAGTAATGTTATTGTGAACACAACTTTGAACTTTATAACTTGTTTAGGAGAAGTTCATGGATTGAAAATCCATTTCTTGGAACTTTCTATTCCTAAATGAAAAGTTCACACTTGCTTCAAGTCTTTAGGAACTTATATTATTTCCTAAAGATTGCTTAGCTAGTGCATCATTTACCAGAGATGCAACTATGGAACCTAACATCCTTTTATTGACGTCAAGGATCAATTGATGTTGAGGTTTAACCTTTGATTTCCATCATCCCTTGATGAAATCAAATGAAAATTTATAAAAGATTGGTACCTTTATATCTTGGCAAAACATTTATATCCTAAAGAGGTTTTGCCTGCATCATTCCTTGGACCTATCATATAATATGAATTTATGTGTATTTTGGGAAGAGTTCATGAATCAATTAAGATCCTCTACTTGGAACATCTACCTTCCCAAAAATAAATTCATCTTAAACATGGTAGGAGAATGATCTCACATGAAATAGAAGGCTTGACTATTTCATATCTCAATTCCAAAAAGTTACTTACCGAGGTTTCATCATGAGATACAAATCTTGAAACCACAAGAAACTTCTTTAAAACTTTCGAAATCTTCTAAATAGAAGAGTGCTCATGGAACTTTGGAAATATAGTTGACGTTCTCATCCAACCTTGGGATGCTTGAGAAGTTACATAAAATATATAACTAATCAACTAAAGCTTTATCCGCATGACTTTCTAAGTACATCCAGGACTTAGAGTCATCATACATCACAAAAGAGTTTGCAAGTAATTAAATTTTCTTGGTCATCAAGAAAATTTATTACTTTTCTCTTAGTGCTTACTTATACCTAGCAAGACATCTAACATACTTAATTGTCATTAAGTATTTATCTTTGATAGTAGAATATCGACTTGGGAAGAAATCGACTAATTACTTGAGTTGCAAACTAGAACTAGTATGTCTTTGCAACTAACTAGTCCTTGGTCTTCCCTAATGTCAAACTGCGAGCTTTATAAAGTAAGCTAAATACTAAGAGAGTACATTCTCATATCTATTTGCAAACAACATTCCATTCTTCCATGCAAATGCATGTATCTACATGCAAAAGCATATGCTCACATGCATATGCATGCATGTTCTTTGCATGCCCAAAAAATAATACAACAATCATGCATGAGCTTGATGCACGATTTTTTCTTGTACTAAGAATGTATATCATGCAATCTCGATGCATGTATATCCTTTCCTTTGTCTAAATGCACTATGATATAAAAATACCCTTAAGGTGCAATAGAAAACTTACTCAATGGAAAGGAAATCTATATTTAAACTACCAAGATACATTCTTTGATGCACAAGGATCTTTTGAAATCAAATCTTTCCTTAATGCAAACTAATGCTTGAAATAAGAAATTGATTGTTTTCATTATCCTAATCTAGACTTAATCGGCTATTTCAATGTGCATCTAGGATTAAGTGTAGAATAATGAAAACAAGATAAAT